>JAUYWI010067642.1:0-26309 GCA_034780595.1 Parotoplana pacifica
ATTTGAATAAATACCTACTTTCAATTTTTTTAATAAATACGTTTTTTAACTAAATATACAATATTTGAAAATAAAAATATAAAACTTAAAAATTTAATAATACTGGTTTTAAATACATAAAAGGTACTTAAAAAATATATGTAGGGTAAATTGGGCGAATGTCGATCACAGGCTAATGTCGATCAGCCTTAGAAAATAGCCATTTATTTTTATAGGGTTTGAAGAATATCGATATCGAGATTTCTATGTCACATGTAAAAGTATACAGTACAGCGATATTGATTATTTTAAACTTGGTGCTATTTATCATTCACAACATTTAATCAAGTTTTTGACTAGCATGCGGTAAGTAGTTTTGACCTAATAAATTAACCTTTTTTGTATTTTTCTTTTAAGATAAATATACTTAGTATTATTTTATTAATTCAAAACAAAAATTGTTTTATGAACTAGTACTATTATAGGTTTACTAATGCACCTTTTGCAACAAATGGCAACATATTCTGTGTGCTGGCATGGAACGTCGAAATTTACATGGTTATTTATGTCATGAGTGTGACGATTGACTTACAATTTACCTGATCAAAAATATGTTATTATAACTGTATATTGACATGCTTGTTATTTAACTGTTGTTGTTTCAACCATCTTCATAAATTTATTGTTGCTTTTCCTGCTATATCAATTATTCTTGCCTCAATAAAATATGTTGTTATATTCATAATTACATATTTTTACTTCATTTTTAATTCATGGAAATTTATTTATGTAAAACTGAATTTTGATCGACATTAGCCTGTTAGGTGATCGACATTACCCTAACATGATCGACATTAACCGGAATACGACATATATATGCTGATTAATGCTGATTAGTAAGTAGATGTTAAATTTATCATTTTCTTACATTAACTCATAGAGTATGATGTTTCGAAGATGTTGAAACTCTATGTGACATCATAACTATAAAAGAAAATTATTTACAGTGGATCAAAATAAAATTAGTCAAAGTGATCGACATTCGCCCAATTTACCCTATGTAAAAAAAAATTCATAAAAAAATGACAATTTACCCGGCTATAACTAAACCCGAGACTACCTCGGGCCCGGACAGACGACTTTTGAAGACCGTCAAATAAATAAAAGAGCACCGTCGCGAAAAGGTTAAGATGTTGATTGATGAGCTAAATAGTCTTTATTTTAATGGTGTGCAAATTTCTTCTGTAAAATATTCTGTTATTGCAGCAGCTCTCTGTGGAGATAATCTATCTATCCATGACATAATTGGATTCAATCATTGTTTTTCTTCTGGCTATGTATGTAGATTTTGTTTTGTAACATTTGGGCAATTGCAAAGACACATTGCTTATCCTATTGAGTTACGTACCACTGAATCTTACTTGAATGATTTTGAATCTTTAAGTCATGGAATTATAAAACAGGCACCTTTTAAAGATCTAATCTATATTGACTTTCCAGCATTTTTTCCTCCTGATGTAATGCATGATTGTTTGGAAGGTGTTTCTCATGTTGTTGTTGCCATCATTTTCCAAGATCTGTTGAAATACCATATGAGTTTGCACCAATTGAACTTTGTGTTATTATCATTCAATTTTGGTTTCTGTCTCACAAGAATTTCCAAAGCATATATTAAGAAAATGAAGTTCCCTATGAAAGCTTCTGATATGTTAAAATTGCTTCTTTTTTTACCTTTGGTTGTGGGTAACATGTATGAAAAAGATTCAAAACACATGCGACTTCTACTTCTTCATTGTGAACTGTTGTATGGTTTTCTGGATTGTGACAACACTGTTTCTTTCATGCATTTGGATGATATTGTTAATGAACATAATAAGTTGATATATGCTTTGTCACCAAACAACAAACCCAAGGCAAAGTGTAAACTACATTATCTGACTCACTACCCACACCTGATGCAACACTATGGCTCCTTCAGATTATATTGGTGTATGCGCTTTGAGGCTAAACACCAGTATTTTAAACATATAATGAAAGTCACTAAACACTTCAAAAATGTTGCTTTCACTTGTGCAACTCGGCACCAAATTAAACTTTCTGTTTGTTCTAACTCAGAATCCTATAATAATATTGTCACTACTGGTTTTGTTAGTAGTTTGGTAGGCCACACACTCATCTTTGAAGAAATAACTGCAGTTGATGAATATTTGGGAGACCACATTGAAATGCATGAAATGATTTGCACAGCCATCAGCATTACACAAAATGGTATGTTATATTCCTGTGCAAAACAAAAGCCATCTGCCATAATTCACAAGCTACCTGCACTTACTGAGCCAGTCTTCTTTTCCCTGGAAAGAATTGTTTACAGTAGGCAGCAGTGGTTTCTTCTGGTTAAAAAAATGTATACAGTCTACCATCCACACTTCAATACATATGCCATTCAATCTAAGGCCCTACAATACACTGTATTTCCATTATCATCCATCAGTTATCCTCATATGCCACTGTACACTGTTCGATGTGTGAGATGTATTTGTATACCATTTACTTTTCACAAATCAGATTAGAATCCTCTATTTTCCTGTTCTGGATAAATTAATTTGCTTTTATTTTAAACAAAATTTAAATTTGGAAATAAGAAGATATATCCTTATTATTATCATACAGAACTGTATCTACTATTGTTAATCAGTTGTCCATATCCATTTTTATAAGTATAAAATTTGTTGTCCAATAGGCTCAACCTGAAAGCATCATAGTGTTGCCACATATATATTTATAATCCAGCAAGATTATTTTCAAATTTGCTTTTAATGTTGGTCAAATATATGTAATTCTTATATTATCATATAGATTGTAAAATATATGATATTTATTAAACCAGTCTGGTATATTAGTAAGCTAACATTCTAAAAATTGCTCTTGATGATATGTATAGTATATCAGATGATTAGACAGTGCCATCAAATTTTCATTAAATTGGAAAGACTTACATGCCAAACAAACACTTGCTTTGAAATGATTTGATAATAGTTAAAAAAATTTTTTTAATATTTTCAGTTAAAGATGTCATTCTTCAGAATTCAATGTGGTGAAGTAGGAAAAGTTATCAACGTGGAAAATTATACAGAGCTAAAGGATGTTGGTGCAAGGAAGTTGAATCTGACAGGAGAGGTTAAAATGGAAATTGAGGGGGGGTTTGAAATAGAAGACAATGATGGGTTTGAATATGTAAGATCGTTGAATGCAATAGTTACATTTTCGGGTGCAGTTGGTAGTATTGAGAAAGAGACAACAAATGAGAAAGTTCCATGGCCAATTTTTTATCAGCTGCCCATATTGCCAATTAGTTTGTCAACAACTATTGATGCAGGGACAACAGGCAAAGAGATCCGAGCAAACACCACCTTGGTTAATAGCCTCCTGAAATTTATATTCAAGGATATTCAACAGTATTTGGATCCCACATCTCCGTGAGTATTTGTGTTGCATAAAATATGCTAGTTTTGTTGTAGGCAGACTTGAATTTTAAATTTAGATCTTATCATCATTTTCATTGTATGTTATGAGCAATCATTTTTTAAATTCATTTTAATTTGTTATTAAAATTCGACCATATTTTATTTGTTTTAGATTCATTACTTATATTGTTGTTTTCCTAATATCTTTATAGGTATTTAAGTCCCCATCAAATTTCTTCGGTAATATCTTCCCTGTCACGAATATACCCACAGTTGACAGACAGTGGAGATGAGGACTGCATGGTGAATCTATTACTATTATTGCATGGAAGGTATTTTTTGGTTCTCTTAAAGGAATTATCTTTATAGAATAAATAAGATTAATATACTGTGCCTAAAATTTTCTATATGTCAAATTAAATTTGATGTCTCGTTGTTTTCCTTTTATTTTTGTTGTGTGTTATATTATTTTTATATGTATGTATAATAATACCATATATATAATTTATCCTATTTTCAGCGATTTTGGAGAACTAGACTTATACGTAGGCTGAAGGAATACCGATCATCCTTGGCTCCCACAGAAGAGTTGCTTTTTCGGCGACAAAAGTTTGGGAAGAAGAGGAAACATGTGGTGGTAGATATTTCACCTTCAGTGAACATGATGAGTGCAACTAATATTCCATCTCCAAGCTCTGTAGGAGCATTATCAACCAACTCTTCCCCTAGTTGTTCCATGTCAAGCCAACTAGAATCTTGGCAACCATCAACTCCCAAACGTCGAAATGAAGTGCTGGACTATGGAAAGAATGTTTGCTTATCAACAAGCACAACTAGGGAACGGAAAGTAAGTTATGTCATGACAATTCTAGTATTTTTTTTGTTATTTCTTTAGGCTTCTTTTTGATTCTGAAATAGATGTTAGTTTTTGGCTTCTGCTTTTCATCATTGTAAGAAATCTTAGTTTGTAGCTAGGCATAATCGGTTTTACTTCTCTGTCCTTGATTTTGTTAGGTTAATTGTTTTCTA
Organism: Parotoplana pacifica; assembly: GCA_034780595.1. NCBI lineage: Eukaryota > Metazoa > Platyhelminthes > Proseriata > Otoplanidae > Parotoplana > Parotoplana pacifica. The sequence continues at coordinate 4,473 of JAUYWI010067642.1, forward strand.
TTGCTTTTGTTCATATCTATTGCTGTAATATTCTTTTCTGTATTGCAATTATATCTATTTCTTTAATAAGGAGCAGTTATTATAGAAGATCGGAATATGAGAGTGCTATAGTATGCGATCTGATCTAATTATAGTTCTTATTTGAAATTTAACTTTTGTACTTGATGCACTAAGTAGTTGTTTAATTTTCTGGAATGCTTTTTCATTTCAAAGTTTGTCTCTCACAATTTTATAGGTAGTTCTTAAAAAGCTGGAGAATCTCATGCATTTGGCGGAACCCTTCACTGATGCCTCATTGGACAGTCAGATCCAGTATCAGGTCCAAAGCTTCCCAACTAGAGTGGACCTTGTTCAAGATGTTACCGTTGAACAGGAATTTCACTACTTCCCAATGCTTCATATCCCAGTTTTGGTGAGTGACAGTTTATTGCAAATTTCGGTAGATGGTGTTTTGTTTTGTAATTTTCTTCCAAATGCATTTCTGTAAAACTGGTTTCTCTATTTATTTAAAATTTTACATAATTATTTTGATATACCTGAAACGCATTTAAAGATTATTTATTGATATTCGTATTTTTCTTCTCATATATTGGAAAATAGAATACATTTTTGTTATTGCACTATTTATTTTTGTGCTAAAAGTATTTTATGGGTTACTCCCCTGACATTAGAAGAGCCTACAAGATAAGCTTACTTACATTTGAATGTATTTTTACTGAAAACCAGCTTGTACTGTTGTATTTTTAGTACTCAACAATATTTTATATAATATCTGGATGTATTTATCTTTTGATATTAGTTTTCCTTTTTTTAGAGTACAATCTGTTTTTACCTTCCCCCATCTAGCTTTACACGGAAGCTCGGTTAGTTCTCAGCATGTATGCACAGAACAAGGCCAGTTCATACAAGGCTTTTCCCGGTGATGTTACTGTGAAGGATGTTGAACGCCGTGTTGGGGACATACTGTTGAGGCTCTATAATTTAAAGTCACAGGTGTCAAATTTTAAGGCTGCTGTTCCGTACCTGCAGATAGAGCCAACTTCAGATAGTAAGTTTATGATTTCTTTGCATTAACCCCTATTTATTCAGTTTTTAGACATTCCATGATGTCAACTTCGTTTTTTCTTTTTATCTCTAATTGTAATTTCATAAATCCCTTGTTTTCTGAGTCAAGTCCTGAGGAAATTATCCTTTCTCCCATAAAAACAATTCTTTTGCTCCTTTCTAAAATTTCCAGATTGTAGTTACCACATTCTTGAACTAAGACGATCGTTTATCCCATAGAGTAAGGAGGGTTACTCTATGGTTTATCCTATCTTATATTGAATATGTCCGTTCTACGGAGGTTGGTCCTGAGGTTGAAGACATAAGCACTGACTCCTCTCAGCTGGTGGAAAGTTATTTTCTCGTTCTTCCCTCCATTAAGAGTGGCTTTGGTTGTTTTGTTTTACCCTCTTTACTAACTTTGGTTCTCTGACTCCATTGTCTCTATTCTCATGTCAAATTTTTTTTTAAATTATGCTAGCTGATTCATAAATATTTTTTAAAGTTTTATTACGAAGATTTACATATTCTCAATTTTCTTTATTAGCGGAGAAAATGAAGTTTGGTTTGGCATTCGCAGCAGTCCGCCTTCGCATCAATCCAGAAGCCATTATATCGCCTGATGAGAGGGTGCACATAATTGCAGACAGTTTTTGTGGTGAATACACTGGTGTAATGGTGAATGGTGTTGTAGTTAATGCAACGAGCACTATCCAGGCATTTGCCATTCTGTTGATGGCGTTTTTAGCATTTAACCTCCGTCATGATGTATCTTATGAAGACCTCATGGAACTTTGTGAATGCCTGTTTGGTGTGCGGCTGAGGGCGACCAAGATAAAGGTTCGAAGCCTTCTTTTAATCATTTAAACTATTATTTACCATTGTTTTGTTGTCACGTTATAATCTACATAAAAAATGCTTTCTAGATATACATGGTGATGCAGTAAAAACGTTATATTTTTTATAACAATAATGTGAATTAAAATATTTACAACATATCAAGGAATGATACTCGGTTTGTACGGCTGACCACCTTCCAATTTGATGCATTCATGGCATTGTTTAAGGAAGGGCCTGTAAGAATTTAAGGCATTGCTCTTGGAAGTTTGTAATTTCTGTTTCGATTCTGTGGAATTAAATCTATGAATCAGCTGTACACTTAGTAATGTATGCCTAAAACCATAGATATTATAGATAAAAATATATCTTAAAAATATCCATAGATTAAAGATAAAATATAACGTTTTTTCTGCATCACGTTTCTGCATCACCCTGTACTGATCCTGTACATTTGGATATCATTTCGTTATTTTCATATTGTATAAGCCCAACTAACGACCTAACTATATAAAAATGATTGATAGTGACTGGATTGTAGTTTTCCTATTTGATATTTACTATAAGATTCAATATCTGTGTTGAAATTTCCATAAAATTGTTTGTTTGTTTTTGTCATAAACCTATGCTTTATTATTTAACATAATGATGTAATGCTGGAACTATTAATGTATATTTGGTGTGCGAATTTGGACCACAAACCTTTCTTTAATTATACTTAATTGTGTATACATTTATTTACCACATTGTATAATTACTTGAAAAGATGATTGGTAAAAAAATATTGCGATTGTAACTATCGCGATTCAACCATGAATTTTGTATTTATTGCAATTGTACATGTTTAATTTGTCTATTAATCACTATCTAATTTTGTATTTACTAAGAACATTATTTAAATTATTTGTGTATGTCCGTCCATATATAATTTATGTAGAAATCATGTAAAAATCTTCAATAAATTTGAACGGACGCAATACGTACCTTTTTTATATTTCGGCTCCTCTAAAATTTGATACGGACCCTAAGCCGTCGCATATAGGAACATTTTGGACCCTATGAAAGGTACGAAATACGGACCCTATGAAGGGTACGAAATACGGACCATATAAAATTTAAGCGGTCACATATAGGAACAATTGGGACCCTTGATACGTACCCCTTCGGACCCTTTTTCGGCCGTTTCGATTTAACTGTGCACTGCCACAAAAATAGAACAAATTGCCTTGATCTTCCATCAATAGCTAGGCAGTTTGCTACTGCGAATGAAACGCGACAAAAATTCTTTGGGTAGTTTCGAGTAGTTCTGATAATATAAACAATGTTGCAGATACGGTAATCAAAATATTTTATTAACTATAAAAAGTAACCAATCATTTTCTACTTACTTGTAGTAGGTATGTTAACAAATATTTTTTCAAGGGTTAACATAGTGAAGCTTGTTCTTATCCCAAGTATTTTACACCGTTGACCAATATAGTTTATACTTATACCACTAATTTGTTTTTTGTATTACTTAAATAAATTTTAAAGAATTGAATACAAATTCAAATTGCTTTAGTTTATGTTGTATTTATATAAATGAGATATCAACTTATACTTTTAATGCTCTGAATCATTAAAGTTACTTTAAATAGTGTATATGACGAAAAAGAGAGTGATGTTTGCGTTGAATAAGATTGAACACAAAATTGCCCCCCCAGACTCGCACCAACAAATAAAAGTTACCTTTAAAAATAAAACCTTAATGACAGAAAAAGGAATATATAAGCTCGATGATCAATCATATTTTATACTTTTACCAAATTACGTTGATAATAACCAATGTGATGAGATACCTAAGGCTACTCAGCTACTGAAATTTGAAAACAAAAATGAACAAAGGTCGAGCCACTACATTGGTCGAAAATACAAATACGGCGACATTGCTCATCAAACAAATCACACATGGAGCCCTGATATATTAAAAGTGAAGGTTAGCTTAGAACAAAAATTTATTATCCAACTTAAGTGTTTTGATCAATAAATACCAAAAAAAACAATCAATTGGTTTTCACAAGGATAATGAAAACTGTCTGAAGGATAACCCTGTTATCTTATCTTTATCAACGAGAGAAACTGGGAATTAAAAATACAAAAACTGAAATTGTAGAAATACAATTATTGCCAGGTACTTGATGGGTAAATTCAATGAAAACTACTTTCATGCAGTTCATCGACCAGCAACAAAAAGGGTGAGAATCAATCTAACATTCAGATACATTATATGACTCACCAAATGCAAATAAAGATGAAATGCAGAAAAGAATTCTAATAGAACTATCTTCATTAAAATCTCAAATAGTCTGTCAACAAAAAGAAATATTTTCTAAAATCAATGAAATTGTCAATACTCAAAAACAGTTGACTGAAAAGAATCAGCCCCAAACAAACAAGTTGTTATCTTAAAAAACAATGACCAACATGATATGTTACCCCAACCTCAAATATGTGCAAATGCTATAAATAGCAAACTATCTCCTGACCAAAAAAACACATTTCAAAGTGACTTTAAATCAACTTATGACCACAGAGAAAAAAGGACCAATGGTACTAAAATTCAAAACCATGGCAACAGAAGTTAAAGTTCTAAATTTTGTAATTAAAAATTGTCTTGAAATGCATGCTATAAGATTGAGAAAAAAGCTGTCGATAAAGTATGGGACTTTAGAGGTGACATTTACCTTACTCTTCCTGGAAAGAATGAGAGGATTCTGCTAGTTGGGAGTTTTTAAACTCCATTCGTCCAGATTCTTGTGTTTCTGACCAGGTCAATAAATAAACCCTATTGTAATGAGTGTTAAAACAGTTCAACCAGATGCCCACTGTTGTGCCTGAAGCATCCATTGATGATCTTCAAACCGAAATTCGGATGTTCAATTGTACCGAATGCTGAATGAAACGTGTACTGATGGTCTCTCTGGACCAAAATTCCTTCTCTTGTATGAAATGGCCAAAGCAGTGTGCTCCATCTTTCACGGAAATGCCGACGCAGAAAGGGTCATTGGAAAGACCAGCGACTTGGACATCGATGTCAAGAGAAATCGACTATCAGGTAATTAAATATACCTATATAATATTAATTAGTGTTTATTTATTGCGGATTTTAGTATTTACAAGAAACAACCTCCTATTGACCAAAGGTTATCTCTTTGCTCGTAAAATGACAGCAGCTATAATACTTGTTCCAATTAATTTGAAAGAAGCTGCATTGGAAGCGTATGTGAAATACAAAAACGATTTAATGAAAAGCAAAAAGAAAGAGGAAAAGGAGGAGATGGCAAAACAGGTTGCTGAAGAAAAAAGGCGTGTAAAAGAAGAATCTAAAAGGGATCCCACCAGACAAAAGGAAATCCAAATTTTAGAGCAATAAAATTGAAAAGTAAGAATTATATCTTTTTGTTAGTTCATAATGTAAATTGAAACAGACTAAATAATGTGTTAATAGTCGACATAATATTTTAAATTTATTCTACAGATAAACGAACAATTACAGAAAGCACAGACGGAACGCACGCCACGAGAATTGGAAGTTCAACAATCAATAAAGAAGCTGCATGAGTCAGCAGAAATTGTACAGTTTCTTATCCAAGACAAGGCCTCTATTAAATCGAGTAAAGAAGTCACTGTCAAGAAATCGATGGAGCGAGCTCTTAAACGTGCTGCTGAATATAATGTACTCTTGAAAGCTGAGCGAGATAAGTGCATACTTTCGAAGTTGCCAAGAATATCGAAGAAATGAACTATTCTGAATAACTAGAGATAATAATTTTGCATTTCCTATACATATTACATGAATTTTTATACTGAAAATAAAAGTTGTTTCTTGATTGCGATTTTTTTAACCTCATGCGATTTTTTTTGAGATTATGGCGCTGGCAACACTGGGTATGCTAAAATCACTATTTGATGCTTGTAGAGAGTGTTATTATTCTATTTCTCTGATGTCCCTAACACCCAAGTCAAGATTGTATAATGTTGCCCTCACACCTGAAACATGTGGCTGGCCCTTGTCACCCAGGTACAAAATCCATCTCTTTTGGTTTTCTTGTGTTAGCCAAATAAATGCTATACACACATATTTTGGTATTGTGGGTAGAAAATTTCATACACTGGCTATGAAAGTTATACCAAACTGCAGATTTGTTTGGACAATATTTGACAAATCCAATTGTATAATGAAATTTTTACTGCACAGCAAACATAATAAAGAATATAATCCAACCAAAAGATGTATAAAAATATATGGCTTCAACATATAAAAAAGCATATTTTCAAGATCAAATCAATATAACCATGTGCATCCTGTTCTACACCCAAGCTGATGTATGATAAGATGGTCAGTCAAGCTTGGTGATTGAAAGTACTATCTGGTATATCTGAAATCCAAAAATCAAAATCCATGAAGCAGTCCAGTCAGAAATGAATGCTTCATAGAGGATGTTCTACAGCACCTATTTTAATCATTCTTCTTTTATTAGATGCACTGTTGTTGAATTTGGTGGGGTAGCTACACCTCAAATCTCATGAAATTATTTGAAAGTGCTGATTTTGGTGATTTTATGGGAAAACAGGTTGCTGGATTTGTGTAAAATGTAGGTAGTTTTGCCAAAATTCAAAAATATTTCTGCAGTTGATTTTTTCCCCTATAAATTGTGCCTAGTTTTAGTGCTCTTTCTGTTATGGTCATTAAGACATCACAGCCTTAGAGAATGTTTGTCAGAAATGACAAAGGACCACCAATCAAAAAATTATATTCATTAGACAGTAGATGTTCAAATGAATAATGCATTATTAATCATTTAAAACCAAAGATTAAAGTTGACAAAAAACTTTTTTGGAGCTGCCCCTGTATGATGGGCCTCATAGACCATCAACTATAAAAGTTAGCCATCCAATTATCTAATATGTTTTTTCTAATGCCTTCCCAATTTTAAATCTCAAATTTGAACAAAATAAGATGTTTCATTTTGATTTAAATAATTTTGGTCAAACATATTTATTTTTTGTCCCTGAAGAGAGATTATAAATAATTTTTTCAAAAATATTTCTGGATTTGTATTACCTAGGACCTAATGAACCTAAATTTGAAGTCATTTGGTCACTTTAATATTTGTACTTAATGAAGTCATCAGTTTCTAGCCCAGCCTGATTATCATTAAAGAAAACCAATGTAGCCCTATCAATGCATAGGAAGTATGATTTTAGCAGGTTAAATCCCCATTCCAATGACCATGGGTTAATTTTTTAACCCCCCTGAATCCCACACTGCTTGACCAGCATGTCAAATAATAAATTTTTCTGTAATACTAAAAAAGATCAAAGTAACCTACCTGAGGACCCACCACATAACCTTGTGTGGGAGTATAAAACATTTACATGAAAAGCTACAGCTTTTAAATGACAGCTTAATAGGAGTTACAATTTTGAGCTGGTGATATATGCTAGGGGGGTTTTATAACCCCCATTTGTGTTACTATCATAATTGACCTCTTTGGATCATCATATATCTAAATTTATCTACTGTTGGCTTGTCATGTTGTTATTGAAATACTTATTTGGAAAATAGAATTCATAAAATGTTCTAACTCTTTAGAACTGTTTTTTTGCTCCATAGATAAATGATGAACATTTGCAACAATGAAATTGTAATTTTTGATACAGATCCTTATATGTACATACAAGATTTGAATTTCATATTTTTGGAACATTGTACTTGGTGGGCCATAAAAACCTAAACCCATGATTACATAAACTAAGAAATAATTTAATTTTGATAATTAATAAATAATATGTTGGCTTAAATCTATGTGCCTCAAAAAATGAATAATGAACTCTGATTATATTGACTTGTTCATCAAATATGTGAGAAATTACTTTGAATATCTGTTGCTAAAATCATTCAAGGCAAAATTATATGCAAACTCTGTAGTTATTTGTCAAATTTATTTTCAAGTTTGATTATGGCTTACCCTGTTTAAACAATTTTAAATTTCTTTTCTTGGTGTTTGACATATATCTCTATGTACATGCTTTAAACATTTTAGTGAGTCAATTGTATTTTTCATTTTTAGATATAATTGATAAACAGATAATACATTGCACTCATACTTCTCATGAAAGTCATCCTCCTATAGATTCAGTTGTGTCACCTTACTCAAATGATGCTGAAAACAAATCCACAGAATGCAATATAGTGAGTTAACACATATATTTGAATGGAAATAATAAAATCTATTTAACAAAAATTCTTATGCATTTTAAAAATGAATTTTCATTTTGAAAGTCTGATTGACTGTAATTTGACATACATTGCTTGGTCAGTATTCGATTTTAATGACCATTTGAAGAGTACACTTTGTTCTAGCTTTCTGTTACTTGATTAATGTTTATAACTGCTTTGATTCATATTTTAGTTTCCAGTCAATGCTAATACTGAAGCTATTAAAGAACTGCTTTCCCTTGAATGTTTTTATCAACCAGACATTGAAGTGTTGCTAAATAATGTATCGGTAAGTGTTTTCTTATACCACAAAGCTTAACTTATTTGAAACTAAGATTTACTAATTAATTTATTTTATCATTTGACAAATTCATTAGGCTTCTCTATCACAGTGCGCTAGAGGTGAGCAGATAACTTTTAAAAAATATTTTCAAACATGTAGAATTCAATAAACGATTTACAAAAAAATCCCCAGCAATGACTTCTGTCTGATCCAAAATCCAATATGGCGACCATTCAATCCAAAAATTATAATATAAATACCTAATATAAATTCCCATTACGGATCTCATTGGTTTTACTTTTCAGACATATTGAATTCAATAAACAAATTTTAAAAGTCTTAAACCAATGGCTTTTCTGTCTATAGTCCCAAAATCTAATAAGACACCATTCAAACGGAAACTAATGATCTAATTACGGTTTTCTTCCATCAAAATTGATTTAAGAAATACCTTTAATTAGAATTAAAGATATAACATTACAAAATATACATAAAACAGCTTCAAAGCATAGTTTCAGTCATCTATACATGTTGGATATTGTTGTTGTCTCTCCATTTTGGTGTATGTATTGTTTGATGGCTTCTTTGGCAGTCGATATGAATATGTTAATGGTTTTGTGCTTGATATGGTTTGTGTGGCCATGTCAATTTGGCTATCAGCTTAGCCTGGTAGTATTAAGTATACCCTGGTATTTAAAAAAATTCCAGGTACATCAAAGATTGCCTGCAGTCTGGTAGCACATTACTCGGTTTTGTACAATTACCAAACAGTTCTACGAAAATAAAGTGAACAAGTATCTGAGAATGTCCACAAAGATTTCTCAGCTACTTGGGACAACTAGTTATAAAGTAAGGGATATTAGTTGTCCTAAGCACTTTTGCATGCTGTTACAACATACATAGCCAACATGTTAGATGGCTGAAACTCTGAGTTTGATGTTTATTTGTAATATTTTCTCTTTAACTCTAAATTATTATATTTATTGATTCTATGCCATTTTTTGGCGAAAGAAAAACATGTAGACATATTATGGACATATTTATCCTGTAGTTACATAATTAGTTTCTGTTTGAATAGTTGCCACAATGGATTTTGGGCCATAGACAGAAAACCGTTGCTGGAATTTAAAAAAAATTTGTTCATTGAATTCTATTGTCTCAAATTATATAAAACCATTGAGATCAGTAATGGTATTTTTTATCGTGATTTTTAGTTTGAATGGCCGCCATATTGAATTTTGGGTCATAGACAGAAAAGCCGTCGCTGGAAGATTTTTAAAATTGTTTTTCTGAAAATATTTAAAACCATTGAAATCAGTAATGGAAAAATTACAAATTATCCCCCACTTCTGGCGCACTATACTATGGTTTGTTCTAAAGCAAATTTACTTTAGCTTCCTAACTTTTTTAGAGCAGTGAAAGTTTCTACACAAACAACTGAATTTAAAAGAACTATTAAAAATATATATTTTGGTTCTCAATATTCGCTTCAAAATTGTCTTTTTTGCATTGGGTATAAACTCATTTTTTAGATGGCTGTCACAGATCTTAGGGAGTTCAGACCCTTAAAAATTTACATGAAAAATTCCACAAGATATTTTGGTAAATAGGTGCTAAATTTAGTGGTTTTGAGCAATTTTGAATTAAATTTAGGAAGGAGATGCCACCCCACAAAATATGGTTTATATGTATAACAAAGGTGACAATGGTTGTTTTGATTGGTTCATTTTGTAGTGTTGAGTAGAACGTATATAACTGATGTTTGCCCAAAAGGCTTTGTTGATTATTGATTTCTTTATATTCTAGCCATTGGATGATAAGGTAACACTTCACTTGCGTGATAGGGCTGTGTTGAATCTACGATTTCTTCATGTTGGTATTTTCAATTTATCTTGTCAAGTATTTCCTGTTGCTGTGAATATGATTGATCGATTTTTGGTACGGGTAAAGGTAAGCATTTTTTATAATAAAGTTTGGATTTGTTAAGTTAGAAATGTCTTATGTCGCCGGACAGATAACTGGTTGATAGATTTGTTATTACAAACACTGCAGCTCCAGTTGAAATCGGACATGTTTTGAAAAGAGAGAAACAAATTTTTAATTTAGAAAACATGTAATATTATAGTTCTGTTAAAATTTAATTTATAGTCGGCGTCGATAAATTAAATTCAGAGATTTTTATTCTGTAAGTAAAATTTGTATATCTGAGGATTTTTTATTGCAATACAAAGTGAAGTTTGTATATTTTGAACCCAAACATAACAAGAACGAAACAATAAAAGAATGAAAAATTACATACGTACCTACTTTTTTTTGCAAGAGTTCATTTTTCAATGAAATGGTTCAACTGAAGAAAAATCAATATAAGTGACATTGAACACATCCCCATAGATATTCTAGATACCTAACCTACAAGGTTGAAATACTGTAATTGTCAATTTCTTTGGTTCAATTCTATCCGTAAAATTTGAGGTATGTAGAATGAAATCAATTCTGCAGCAAACATACACAAATAATAAAATTAAAAATCTGGCAAGCCTTCGACAGTACTAATACCATAGAATTGAATATAATCTAACCAAAAGAAATGTAAAATTATGGCTTCAACACAAAAACAACAACTTAAGGTCAAATCAAAACTATGAAATCATGTGTATCTTGTTCTACACTTAAGCTAAAGCATGATATAAGATGCTTAATCAAGCTTGGTGATTTGAAAGTATTATCTAGTTCATCCGAAAACCAAAATTTGACCTCCATAAAACAATCCAGTCAGAAATTAAAAATAAATGACAAAGTAATATTTTTGCCTTGATCAGAAAGAAATAGATTAAAAGTTTCGGAAGCCCTGTGAATTGTAAATCTGAAAGTATCATTTATCACATTTTATCATAGAGATACTTTGTGTGTAACTTATAAATTTTACTATCGAGTCTACGATGGCCTACATACTAATTTTATCTTAGTATCCGAAACGAACCTGGTTTCAGCATCATAATATTTCTAAGTTACTATGTATTTGAAATTCCTTGATTCAATATTATAGTTGGGTATGTTGTTTTCATCTTGGGTTAACTCAAATAGGTCATTGTAGTACGTACGTGCACGACAATGTCGATTGAAGGTGGGGCTCGGTGTTTATGTCTCACCTAGGTAAATGTACATACATACGTTTTTTTCGAACACCCAGTAGCTTTGCAAACCAAAGGATTAATTAACTTAATTGTCCCAAGGTGACTTGCATATACTCGTAGTAATAGATTTCAGGGGTTGTCTACTTTTACTCACATTTTTCATGTAGTATCTCATCTCTATAGTGTATGTGTTAAATGTTGAAAGACCTTTTCAGTTTCATTACCATGGAGGTTTTCTATGTATGCAGGTCTAATTTGGTTCGATATTGTGTAGGTACATAATAGTAGTTGTGTTGCATTATATTTATGCAGTCAGTAATGCGTGAGAATCTGGTAGGTGGGTGCCTCTGTACGTATCTATTTATCTAGCTAGAGAAAGAGAGAGAGAGGTGGGGATGTGTACTACATAATTGTAGGTATGCAAGTGGATACAGTTGATTCTATTGAGACCTATTTTTCATCATACACCTACATAGTTTTCTTTTACATACCACCCGATTTTTTTCTTATTATATAGCTTATTATGTATTATTAATTGCACATTTATTGATATTTATAATCGTCTTTCTGGATGCATTTCAGCTATAGTTTAAATTCTTTCGTATTTCTATTTCTCAGATGCTAAGTAGCTATGTGAAATTTGAAGACAGTCAACCGGGCAAAGCTGATTTTTTGATCTAATGGTGTCATAATAGGTCTCCTTATTTGATAACTGTCTCTTTAAGCCTAGTACACACTACAGCTCTAGACCAGTTCGACTTCACTTTTGGTGGTTCACACCAAAATTCAATCTGGATTCACTGCTGAGAGTACACACCAAAACAGAGTACATTCTTAAAATAGCAGCAAAATCTGGGCCGTTCAGAATATGATTCGATCCCAGTCAGTTTATCTTCTACTTTTGTATTCTTTTAAACCAAATCAATAAGTTCAAAATTTAGGACGATATTAATTTACAAGGTTATTTGAAATCTAGGTAGCTATTGGAATTTGGAATCTGTGTACTTATTGATTGATATTTGAGTCATACGAAATCCAGGTCACTAGATTTCTCTCGTACACAAACAAAACTGATCCAAAAATGACCTACTCTATTTATAGGTGGAAATTGATGTCTGAATATTAAAAGTTCATCAATGTTGAAAGTTGACTCGCGTCATTAATTTCTTTTTCAGTATATGGAAGTTTAAAATGCTCTCTTTCGCAATCTTATAAAATGTTAAATTTTAATTCAAATATTGGCATAGATTTGTTAATTCAAAACAAATAGTTTAAAGTAGCACATCAAAATATTAAACACTATTAATATTTGAAATCTGAATTTCAATTGCGAAAGCCATTCTGTAGCAAAAAGCGATATTTTTGACAGAACACGCCAACATTCTGATTTCGAACGCTTTAGAATTTCAGTGTGCGAAAATCGCTTGTTAGGGGTGAACTTTAAAAATTTACTCTCAAAATAAGGTCGTTGGTCGCGTTAGAGAGGGATTGATTTCAGTGTAAAATATATCCGTGCTGGACATTTCGGTTGTTCCAAAGGGGAGGTCGCTTGAAAGGGGGGTTTAATGTACCAGGTTGAATAGGACGATGCATCTACTTAGTATTATTATATCATTTTAGGTGAAACCTAAGTATTTGACTTGTGTCATGGTGGCGTGCTACAGCTTGGCAGCTGAACTAATCGAACCTCACGAGGTAAGCTTCTAACATATCTCGATCGATTGATTCCTCTGAAGACTAAGGTAAACCTGGAGTAATTATCACTCGAACTTTTGTGACCCGTGATGTTGGCTTTTAGACATGTCTATTTAAAATGACTTAGATGTGTTGATCCCATCATAATACTTTATAGTTAGTATGATCTTTTCTGAAATGTCCTGTGTATTTTACTTAGCACCATGCAGAGTGCTAGATAGTTACAAAGTAAGATGAAGTTGTATGAAATCTATTGGTAGTTTAATTCGGTTAGATTATTTTATATTAATTGTTACTCCTCATCTTTTTGTACAGAACCAGCCCTCTCTTCGATGTTTGGTGGATACGTCTCGTTGTGGCGGTTCAGTCAAAGATCTCAATCGAATGAAAGATATTGTGCGCGCTAAATTGACCACTGCAGTAACCACGGGCAAGGATGTCATGTCAGATAACAACAACAACACCACCAAACCTCCATCGGACACCAGCACACCGCTATCGTTGCGTCCTCCTACTTCTCTAGATTTCCTTCTTTCCTTCCTCTCTTCTAGCCTGGGCTCTGAGCAACAACTGCCTTCTAAACTAGTCACTCAGTTGGAGATTGCTTTGTGCTTCTCTGAATCTATCTACACTTACCAACCTTGTTGCATCGCTCTGGGCTTGCTGATGTCTGCCATCAATGACAGTTCTGTTGGACTACCTTCCATTGTCACTATGAGTGCGGTTTATCGTTTGATTGATGTCTGTCACATGATGGTTGATGACGTCACCCAGTGTGCCATTCTTCTTCGCAAACTCACCACCACTTTCTACGGCCAACCTCTTCCCTCAAGCCGGAACAATCTTGTGTGGACTATTTCCAAGCGCACCTTTTCACGCATGATTGCTTCGTCGCCGTCCCCTCTTCCGACGATCTTTGAAATGTCTGACTCGATGACTACGGCTTGGTAAGTGCAGGCTGCTAATTATGTCTTGTTTGGATAGTCGAGACGTATATAATTGCTCAATTTTTGTATTTTAATATGAAGGTTGGCTGTTTATTATAACAGTTTTAAGATAATAACCAGATGTACTTCGTACAAGGACGCTTCTGGGTTAAAACGAGTTTGCAAATTTGAATTTGTTTTTGTCTCTATTAATTTCCAGTTACATGCAGCTAGCTAACGTGCTTTCTCCTTGTTAAGCTAAATTTGTACTATTAGCCAGGGAATGTTTTGATCGTAAATGTCCTACGTTAACATACATAGATATGTAGTTAACCTAGTTGCAGTTTGGTATTTCTACGTGATCTGTTGTGGTTGAAGTCCATTTCTTTACACAGTTCTACTAAGCATATAATGTGAACACGGATGGTATACATATATTAACCATGGTAATGTGTGTGTGTATGTATTATAACGGTACCTCTACGTTAGTTAGCTTCCACTAAATAGGCGTTATTAGGATTAGATAGTTACCCAATATATTTTTAAACTGGTTTCAGGTCAGACATTCGGTAGCTATTTTCGTATTTTATGTCATATTTATTATAATTTGTGCAATAGAGAGGAAGTATAGCATAGTTGAGTTTTCATATTTTAATTTGTTTGATTTTTAGACTTTGCATGAAATTATTTAAATTAGCAAGCACCAGTACAATAATTGCATCTTCGTTTCTTTGTCTTCTTAACTGATTTACTTGTAGCATTTTGTTTTGTTACTAACTGATTAAATTCTCAAAAGCTTTGTATTCCCCTCCTCCCGGTTAGAATTATACCTCACTACTGAACAGAAGGCCAAATAATTTTTAAATTTAGCATTTTTTACTGAAATTTCTGATTCATTTCTATTTTGAATTTGACAATTATTCATCTTTCTCAACTCAGGGAGTACATATTAAAATTAAACTCTATGGTTACCGTTGATAAATTTCAAATAGTTTGCTTGTATTTTATTTAGAATATGTGTCAGGGGGTGGTAGCATCTTCTTCTTATAATTAAAGTCTATAACAACTAGCTCTTTTATCTACAATTTGGTAACTTTAATTATGCTTTATTTCGTTGTAGATCTCAACTTCATCCTCAGTTGCGCTCTCAATATGGCGTTCGTTTCTTTTTTCTACCCGAAGAAAGTGTTTCTTATTGTATAAGTTAATTTATTTATCTATTTATATTACGTATCTCCACCAAAAAATATGCATAAAAATCTACAAAATTAAGGAAAATTGTAAAATATTGTTCGATATACTTAAGTAATAAATTGTATTTATATTATCTACTTCTATTTATTTATTCAGTCGTGTATACTTAAAGTATTATTGCTTCGTTTGGTTTTATAAATTATTTTACGTACATATGTATTATCTGATTAATTTTACTCTATTTGTTATCTACTGGTAGGATGCTAAAGGTTAAATAGAAAACGAAAACAAGAAAACAGGATATTTTAACTTTTTTGTGTAGAGTTTGTAAATATTATAGATACATAATTTAATTTAAAAAAATCTACTTTGTAACTTATATGTACATCAACGATCCAAATTATTATTTATTAATGAGCATACGCATAATCCGGCACAGTGATCATATTGTGGTATTAGCAAACAGCCATCTAGTGTTATAATTGACAATTTTAATTGATTTTAGTTTATGCTTTTCTATGTAATGTCTGGATGCGCATAGTTTAGTGTACCTATATATTTTTACTTTTATGTCCCAGCTCAATTGATAGCATTGTTGAGTAAGAATGAATGGATGTTAGCTTTCTGTTTTTTAAAAAAAATTATCGATTTCTAAAATTGTCAAAGATCATTACAAAAATGAAAATAACTATTTTTTTTCTACATCATATTTTTTCCTAAAAAATTTCTGTCTAAATGTTGTCTATATGTTCTTACTCTATTATTTGTAATATTAATGTTCAGTCTTTGATAGCTTTTTTATACCTTTTCTACTTTTTTTATCTCGATTGCCGCTTTGTACTTTTTCATTTGACAGAAACACTTTTTAGGTCACTCGTACAGTTGTACCTACCCGTGTGTTGGTTGACTGCCTTTGTTAGTTTATTTGTTAATGTAAATGAAATGTTTCTCTGATGTTGTATGACTGTAGAACTTCTGATTGGTATTTTATACTTTTTACAAGAATTACCAGCGTAAAGGATGGATTTTATCACTTTAGAGAATATTAATTGAACTACCATCGTGTTCTATTATGTTTGAATTCACTTTTGTTAATTGTACAATTATGAGTATAGAAATAAGTATGCCATAACCGATGAGTTCATTTGAGGATACACAGATTACCTTGCCAGGAGCTAGTGGTGTAAATTTAATTAGTTTTGTTATTCTATTAATTTTAATCAATGAACCGAACCCAGTATTAGTAGTAATAAATTTATTGTTAATAAAATCTAAAATTCTAGAACTTAAAATATATAATGATAAACATGTGTTATAAAATGAAAACATCGACCTTGCAGCATTCCTTATATCGCATTATTACACTTCGGCAAACCTTCTGACCAACACTTGATTAATTTTTTGCCATTCATGCTGAAGAATAGCTTCTTTCACTTTTCTATTGATTGTGGCTTATGTGCTTAGACAGAAGTTTTTAAAACTTTCCATAACAAGGAGTCAGGAGTCAGATCTGGGGATCTTGTTGGCCACTCTACTGATCCATCTCTCACTAAAATTTTGATCTAGCCAATTGCGGACATAGTGTACGCTAGCACCATCTTGTTGAACATATAGAGTATCATCGTGGAATTCCTGATTTGCAGGTCATACTTTCTCTTTTAACATTTTGAGATAGGTATCTGCAGTTACACTTTGATAGAAGAAATACGGTCAATTAAACCCCTAGAACTTCTTCCTCAAACAGTTATTATACCCGGAACGTGTACCTCAATGATTTGATGGGATTGTTTGACGATCAATACACTGAATTGTCTATTAACATGGCCATTTGTGTTAAAGTGAGCCTATATCTGACCAAATAATACGATCAATAAATTCTGGATTGTCTTTACAGTATCCCAAAAATGTTTCACGAAATTGTAAGTGTCTGTCGTGTTCGTCTTCATGAAGTGCATCTATATGGCTTTAGACCCACGTCAAGTAAAATTCTGGAAAGGCTTGATCTGGAAATCTTTAAGCATGCTCTCCGAATTGACGTGGTTGGGCTGTAGCAACAATATCAGCATTATCATCGGTTCTGACACTTCCTACATACATAATTCTTGCAATTATCTGCAACCGAAACAGTTTCATTAAACTTCGTAATTAAGTCAAACATGGTTGATTTGGATGGTCGGACTGAATCAAAAACCCAATTATCCTCTACAAATTTGTGACTATCAGACGAATAATAGTTTTAATTTCAGCAATTGTTCTTTGATGCATAATTTTTAAAAAGACAGCTAGCTGAAATAATTCACGTTGAAAGAAGCTGCAATAACTATCTTGCTGTTTAATAAATTAATACAATTTAAATCTCTGTATTTGACCATAGAGATATTCATTTGACCAATGAAATTCATATACAAATCACATAACATTGTTAAAGCGATCAATTGATGTCTATGATAAGTTTGGTTGAATTCTGTCTATGCATATAAACCACAATAAATTGTATTCGAGGTTCGGTTCTTTTTGGGACACCCTGTATGTATAGAAGTTTTATGAGATATCCGGGGTTTTTGAAACTATGCCATATACTTATATCTATTCTTTAAAATTACTTAATTTGTTGTTTATTCAGTTTTGATGAAAATTGATTTGTGTTTATTTTATTTATTTTACATAATCAAACGTTTTGGTTTCAATCAATTTCATTGTTTTACTTTTCAATACACACAAGTCATGCTCTTCAACAAATAGAGTAATCTGCTCTATGGTTGTACCAGTCGATGTACGATATTGTATTATACTACTGTTATAAACTTTTAAGTAATTTTGGCAGCATACCCCGTTTTCCCGCTCTTCATTTGGTATATTTTGAGTGATCGGTTTCGCTTTTAATGAATTATTTCCAATGATCAAGCAATGTCTGAACATATTCCTGTATATGTTTCTGTAGATTGCCTTACAATGTACTAAATGAATTGGTATTTATCTTGTTTCTTGTGTTATTAATTAGTTAATTCCCCATAATATTTTATATTTACGTCTTTCATGTCCACTAGATAAACCTATAATTTCTGACTAACATGCATTTATAATTTAAAAGTGTGATGATAAAAGTCTATTTATATAACGATATACCTAATAATGTTTTGGACTGTTATCAGGTTGTTTTCCAGTGACTTATTGGTTTGTTCTGTTCAACAATTATATAAAAAACACTGAATCTGTACATCTTCGTAATTTAACTGTTTGAAGAATTGATGACCTGTACTTATACTCACAATTTTCAATGGCAGAGAAATGTTTGCACAAAAGTTGACGTATATTTTAGTTTTTATCCCAAAGTCACAATGGGGTGAATATGACCCACCAGTTGGACAATACAAGTAAAATGCGAATATATAAAAAAACACATGACTAATCAAGCCGATTTTTTAGTACTTGTCTGATTCTTTCTTTATATGAACAGTATCTGTTTGGGAAAATGTCACTATATACAACGTATAATGGATAAAAATATATCAATATGTGTTGACTTCAAAGGGTTAACTCCATCGTTATTTTCAATGCAACATTTCTGCTGTTTAGTTGTGTTACTAAGTTTGTTCAATATTTTGCGCCAAAATGGTTTATTGTCATACTATGTATATTCTGTTATTTATTCTGCCATTAATCGGTATGAGTTCTTTTAATTTTCATATATTAAAATTGATATATAATGTAGTTTTTAATATTCAATTGATTTTAATTTATCGACGATTCTATTTGTATGTATATTCAATATGTTGCGAAAAAATCTATTTGAAATGATAAACTGCACTGGTTTCTAAGGAAAAATAATGATCACCCTCATCTTTTAAATTATTTTAACATCGGGTATAATAAGATAATTTTTTTTGACAGCTATTGTCAATTAATTGGAAATTAATTTTCATGCTGGTTAAAAATAGCTCAGTAGTAGAATTTTCATTTTGAAATTTTGAGTAGTTTATGTAGATTATAAATCAATCCAAAAATGCATATCTGAATTTTGTGATCACAGTGTAAATAGTTGATTATTTGTTTCCAGTAAATTGCTATTAACTTATTTCGGTTTTTGAGTAGTTTATAGTTTTTGTTATGAGGGAAGTGTTCCTACCGCCCGCCCCTCTCCCATAGTGACCGCATTAACATCCGGATTCTCAAAATGTTTTAGTTTGTCTTTTTTGTAAGGGTGATCGTTATTCTAGTGTACTTAAATAATTTGATGTATATAAGATTATTTGACTACTTTCTCAGCATATTGTATTAAATTTTGATGTGAACTTTTTTGTTGGGTATGTCGATTTTAGATTTCCCATTACTAAACTGATTTGATAGCATTTCTATCAAAAACAAGTGATTGGCTGATAACTTGACTTTAATAGTTTGATTGCCTGAGCTGGTCACTTTAAAAACAAATTTCATACCTACACAAGCCAAGCAAAAATTATTTGTGATACTTAATTAAAAGTCTCAATCTTTGGAGAAGGAAGTGTAGGTAGTTTTTAAAACGATTTGCTTGGTTGTTTTGCTTTTATTTTTCTACTTAGAACTGAATTTTGTTGCAATTTTATTACGTTTTACTTCCCTTTGAAATTGTCTTTATATAAAGATATGATGCGGGAGTGTGTCTCCTTTTGAAATTGTAATTCCTGTTTGGTGAATAACAACAAGAAAAACCAAATTCAAGTTCAAATATATTTGGAAAAATAATGATATTTTTACAATAAGAATGTTGTTTCCTCATTTGTGATTTCATCTTTTTGTAGTAAAATGTTTGTGTCTAAATGTCAGTATGTTTTAACTTAATTTTGGTTGTTCACGAATTTTGCTAATTACTCTTAATTTTGATTGGATGACACAAGATTGAAGATTTTTGAATCATTGGGATGATGGTTAATTTATTAGTTTTCTATTACAGATTATTCTTATTTGTGTTTAATTTATTTTGAAATTGTGATTACGTGTGTATTACCTACTTAAATGAAAGTGTTCTAGTTAGCAGCTGTTATTTTTATGTTCTGTTATTTATTATACCTATGAAATATTAATTAGTAAATAATTGATATACGTATAATTTATTTATTATGTGAGCTTGAGTATAAAAAAATACAAAATATGCGTGTTAATTACATTTTGAAGGTACTTTGGCACCCTCTTTTATGTCTCAGTCTCGATTTATATCTGAATTAATTTATATGTAATTGGTTTTTTCCACTGTGATGTTATTTATCTTGTATTTTCTTTTCGGGGATGTGCTCTTGTCTATCTTTCTTAATATGAATAGAGGGGTTCCTTAGAGCGATATATTTTATATAATATATAGATTGGAAAGTTTCTATTATTGCTATAAGGGATCCTTCGTCATAATTTATTGTTATCTTTTGCAAATTAAAGTCACATCCCTGTGTTTTCACAAAGGAATCAGGATAGAAATAAAATATTCTCAATAGAATTTGTCTTTTTACTAGCTGCATCAGCAACAGAAAATATGTCAAGGCAAAAACGCCGTGTACAATTAGATTGGGATGAAATTTGCTACCATTTTGGATTGATTTAGAGTAAACGATTTTATTCTGGGTTTCCCACACTTAGGTGGGGTCGCCGGTGCGGATCGTTTTCCTCAACTTCTTGCGCTCTATTGCATTCTCTCGGACTCCCGCCTGCTCCATGTCTTCTCCGTCTTCTTCTTACTCTTCTCACACATGTCCTAACCACAGGAGCATCACCTTCCACAATTTTCCATTTATTCTCCAATAGTCATCCTCCCTTTTCATTTCTCATTCTGCATCTTTCCTTCCTGCTCTTTGGTAATATTTACAGTCTCCATCCCATATAGCATTGCTGGTCTCACCATTGTTTTATACAGTTTACCTTTCACTTTGTCTGGTACTTTTCTGTCACATATAACACGTTATCCTTTTCCATGCACCCCATCCAGCTTTTATCCATTCTTCACCTCATTCTCAGATCCACCATCTACATGTACTCTTGAACCCAGGTATTTGAACTCTACCAGGTTGAGCTTGTATCCCTGCATTTTCATCCTTAACTGACTATAGGGCCTACTCTCGATCTTAAATACTCCGTTTTTGCCTGTTAAATTGCGATTCTCCGTTCTCAAATGCTGCTCTCCACATTTCTAGTCTATGTAACTTCTGCCCCTGACTCTAATCTCACAATCACATCCCAAGGAGCTTTTCTCTGGACTTAACCCGTCAGACAGTCTATACCAAGGCACAAAGATGTGGGCTCAGGGCGGAACCTTGATGAAGTCCTCCGACTCACCGGCGGCACACCTCACCCTTTGTACATGTATTGGATGAGTCTGATGATTACATCTCTATTCCCTTCAACTTCAAACAGTTCCACAGTTTTTGTCTTGATACCCGTTCATATGCCTTTTGCAAGTCAATAAATATGAAGTGCATGTCTTTCTGTCCTTCCCTGTAC
>JAUYWI010067643.1:0-14817 GCA_034780595.1 Parotoplana pacifica
ATGTTCGTATGCTCGAATCGTTATGTGATCGAATGTTCGTATGCTCGAATCGTTATGTGATCGAATGTTCGTATGCTCGAATCGTTATGTGATCGAATGTTCGTATGCTACATACAACTAACTTGTAACAGTGCATTGTCCTCATTGTAAGGCACACAAACACCACATCAAACCAACAACCACGTTTTCTTATGTTTCCCTGCGTTCCATTACAAACGCATGGATTCTATTGTCGATCCTTCCAATCTGTTTAATGTCATCCAAAAATCAAGTTTCTGACCTCTTGTCGGCTCCAATAGTTTCCGGTAAAGACGAGTGGAAAGAAAAAGAAGAAAGATGGGCCCTGTGTTGATTGTGGAAAAGAGGCCGGGAAGGTTTATCTGCTGAAATGCAGCCGTTGGGAGAGGGTACCGAGAGAGTTAGCAATCGAGGACAGGACAGTGCTGTTCGACGCCCTGATTCTCGTTGGATATCCGAGGCGAGTCAAACCCAAGTGGTTTGAATAAAAAAGACCTCACAACCGATTTGGCTGGAATTGCGTTTTCCGGTCAACTCTCAGAAGGCCAACACCATCTTCAATTTGTACACTCCCCCATCACATTGGGGAGTAACAACGACAGAGTAAATAACTTTGATGCTAAATGTTTTCCGAATAGCTTGGCTTGGAGAGAATGATTACCGAAAACTCTATCGTCTACCACACTAGTTGGAATGAGAGATGTGAAAATCCCGAACCTTTGGGAGAACATTGCCTGAATTGAAACAGTCAACCTGATATTGCCAACAACGGAGAAGCCTCTCATGTCTATCACGGTACAGGTGACAGGCAACAACAATCTTAAAGAAGTCACTGATTGGAGTATTGCCAAAGACCCTTTTCGTCTTCTAATTCTGCTATTTGAGAGCTCTATAGGTCCAAACGCAAGCTATCCTGTCGGTTCCCCCATGGACCATATTTTCATGTTGAGAGTTTTGTTGATATCGTTGAGTTTGAAGGAATTGTGCGCTCTCAATGCAAAACCGTTTCCGATTCGATATTGCACTCAGGGCATAGGAGACTGGTTGATTTGCTTATGAGGTGTGTCAGTTGGAGGCTAAAACCATTGAGTGATCAACCTCTTTTTAGCAGGCTTATTTGGCAATTCGCGTTCTTGGGGATATCTTTGAGTCTAGCTTTGGCGATACGTAGAGGTGCAGTTACGAGTAGTAGTAAAGGTGCAGTCACAATGTCAAGTTACAGTCACACGATGTTCTGTTAAGGTTGTGAAATTGGAGTTATGATCTCTGTCAATGAGCGGTCATCAATTGTGAAGATGCAGTGACAATCGATATATCAAAGAGCAGTCAGTCAATGTGTGGAATTTTATTCTGAAAAAAAAATCATTCCATTAGAGATTTGTAGGATTTTATTAATTTCTGTGGTTTAGTAGAGAGTTAGAAAAATAAACTACTTACTCTATTTTATCAGTATAATAGCTATCTATTTATAAAATAGCTTTAGAGAGTAGGTATTTACAACTTTCCTAATGTTTGGATTCTGCTAAAACATACCTGCTACAATTGGTTACTAACATCCTAACATCTATCAAATGAACATTAGACTATCTGAAACAGCGCTCTACGGAAATAATAAATATCAGTAAGATTATTGAGATTGTGCTTTTAGTTCACTACCTGATCTTACTATGTATTATTATTTCAATTTATTATCATAACATAACAAATGTTAAAACTTTATAAATACACTGTGACACAATATGTTCTGCATTTTGGCAAAAATCAAGCTTTGTTTTGACATCTATGCATTTATTTACTGATGCAACACTAACTTTGCCTCCATATAAAACGTTGTATTTCTAAATCAACCAAATTATCGATGGTATGTGCTGACCAAACACTGGTTCTGTTAATTGTATTCCTTACAACATTCATTCACGTAAGTGCTCATTTTATTATCCACGTATAAGCAAAATTTCGCAAACATATCCAGACAGGGGTATTTAATGCATTCAGGTATCAGAGGGGGAGGCGATTTGCCCATTTATGAAATTCTAACTTTGGATTTTGCACTGTGGTGATGAGAATCGGTAGCCTAATAATTAGCGTGCTGGACTAGCGATTTCAAAGTCCTGGGTTCAAATCTGCTCAATGACGAAAATTTTATTGAATTGGTTCATTTTCAAAAATTAGCGTTTACCCCAGACCCCATCTAGCCCTGGACTAAACCTTCATTTCCATAAGCTTCTGCTAAAATTTGGTCCGATCGGCTCTCTTCCAAGCCCAACTAAGCTTCACTAACTTCTTTCTAATTTCTCTACTACCGTTCACGGTGAGTGATGAGGGTGAATCGATGGTCTGATATCACTTCCCATTTGGAGATATCATTGCTGACAATGGTGATGTCTGTAAAACTACTGCCTCTTCCTGCTCTATCATGATGTGTATTTTCCTTTTTTGCTGATGATGGAGCACTGTTATCTCTGCACCAGTTCTTATTGGATTCGGTTTCATTTTGGTTTCTCCTATTCCAGAAAGGCGGTTGAGTAAGTGAAATCACCAGCCTGGATACTCATTTTTTCTTTATAGAAAGCAAGTGTGTACTTTCACCAGATCTCTCAACTTCACCTTTAATTCTTTTAATCTGAGGGCGATAAATATTCGTGATGTTCAATGTTTCTTGGGTATTCATGTTTACTTTAACTGTAAGGCCTTTCGTGGTTTTGCCTTTCCAATCTCTGACTCTTAATAAGAGTAAGAAGTCCATCACCCCAACTTTTTTTTATTTTTGCGGATGTAGCTTCTGTCTTTCTTGATGGTGGTATAACTCCTAAACTAGGGAAAATTGTAGTTTTTAAGGAGTTTAGCCTATTGGTTTTCAAAAAGAGTTTTTCATCTTTTCTGTTAAGAATGCATAAGCCTTCGTACGCTCTTCCCCAGATCTTCCGTCATAGATAGGACATTACTTTCCCCGTAGCTTCTTCCTCTCATTCTGGAGGTTTTGATGCATTTTTGATGTTAAGCCTTCTTAACAGACTGCAGCAGATGCGATTGTTTCCCGCCAGAATGCCACGGTCGCAGACAAAACCAGCTCTAGCTTTTTCCGCAGTTCATGTTGTCATTCTTCGACCGGATCTGAGCTAATGTTGTCACTGGCAAATCCATCTTAGTACAGCTCCCGTGCCAGATGTTGGTGATGGACACAATGCTCTTGGAAATAGTGGTTTTTGGCAGGCAAAACATGTGCTAGGCCTGAGGTTCTACTCCATAACCAGAAGAACGGAGAGGTAGTCGGCCGGTTGGCCCCTCTTTGCCCAAAAAAAATTGCTCGTGACGAGGTAAGCACCTCTTCGTATGAAATCCCGAACTCCTCGAGGAGGGAAATACCCGTAGATCGGGCTACTTGGCTGTTGCTATTTTCATCGATGTACGCCGCCCTCCTCCCCTACAGGTTGTGTATCTGGGGGGTGACTATGTAGTCAATAGCCTAATGATGTGGCCAATATCTGTGCACACCACAATTACAGCACTTGCGGTAGTTAATAAAGTTATAGCAATTTATTTATCCTCGTGCTGTTTGCTCCCAATTTAGATGTCATACTATCTATGGCCTGTCATAAAAACCAACATGAAAGAAAATTATATTCAAATTATGAATAGGACTAATACAATTTGGTAGGTACAGCACAATTTATCAAAATTCTAAAAAGTAAACAGATTATGTTACAGTGAAACACTAATAATTTATTTTCATAATTTAATTGGTTCAATATTTTACAAATCAATCAAACAAATAAAGAAAAAACAGCCATCCATATAAAACTATTAATCAAACATACATAATACATTAGACAAACAAAAAACGATTGAATAAACTAAAAGTGAACAAGCACAAACAAACAAATAACACAATTATTAACAAAAATAAAAATAAAAAACAAATTATCACAATCGAATAAATAAAACAATTCAATCGAAATCTTTTGGGATTCTACCAACGTTTAATTGTTTTCCCTGAAATACGAAACCTAACCAAAGTGAGATAATGAGTGTCTGATTTCGGATACAATTACAAAATGACTGTTTTGCCAGTTACATTTGATTAAATTGCCTTTGAAACGATTTTCCTGTTTCCAATGTGCATTGAATCTACACTAATGTTTTGTACGATTATACACAAAAATGGTCGTATCCAAAAATTGTTTATTTTACAATAGTTTGGCTAATATAATGTTTCATTACAATGAATAAAACAAAAAATATTTAATCACATATACTTTCTTGCTTTTTTGAATATTTTTCCATGTTAATCATAGACGATTTTAGAGTTTCAGCAAATCTGTGTGCTGTAAAACGAGGAAGAATTCTTGGGAGAAAGTCTTTGATTGCATCAGCTGTATCAAAATGTTTGCATAATGCATCAAGCCTTTGGAATATGTATCTGTCACAAAGATTGAAGTCTGAGGAGTATGGGCATTGTCGCAGTAGGCGTTATTTTAATCGTCAATACATTCACCTGTTGCCAAAGCGTATGGGCTGCCAGCAATATATTGCAGAAAGCACGTGTTTTCTGGTAAAATAGTATTCTCAAATATTGTTGAAGATGAATAAAAATGAAATTCAATGTAATATTCTTAATCGATTGATGAACAATCAGATATTAAAATTATATTACATACACAAGCAGAAAATATATTTAGATTAAAATATAGAATTTTAGGACAAAAACGATAGTTGTTTCATGATACAGCATAGACTGCCTGTACAGTGATGGTTGAGGATTACTTCTCAAACAAATGTTCCACACATATAGTGACGAACATAGTCAGGTAATAAAGAGGATTGCTCCTCAAACACAAATGTTCCACATTGTCAGGCAATAGTTGAGTATTGTCAAAGCCATTTTGTCATGTAATGCTCTCAGAAAGATTCATTGAACAACAGAAGGATTTATAAGTTGCCTTCATTAATTAGGAGAAAACATTTGACAAAGTAAGACATGATGAAATCATAAAAGATCTGGTCAATCTGGGCATCGATGTTGGAGAAATAGAACTGCTACAAAATTTATACTGAGATAAAAAAAACTGCAATTTAGTTATGGAGATCTTAGTGACAAGATTGCCTCCAGTTTGACGGCCCAACCATCGACTAATTTCCGCGTTCATTTTGTGTATAGGCAGACAAATTGGATCAAAGAAACACACCGTATGGTTATTACGACGATGTATATTTTCTTTAGGACTGCCGTCCAAAGTTCACCTTTGGGCCACAATGGATGGGCATTGACAACAGCACACCCTCCAGCAGGTAAACGGCCTAGTTTTCCAAGCTCACTAAATGACGTGGCACCTAGCCAAGTATATGGAAACGATATTCAAGGACCTACCAGCGCATTGATTTGATTAGTGTTCATTGTGGGGTTAAGCGACTTAGACAGCATGGTCAGTAATGATATTTTTGTCGCTATTTATTTGAAATCTTGAGTTCATGAATTCGGCTATGACAATTGCAGTGGTTGTCGCCTCAAAGTTGAATTGTATTACCAATCTGAGTAGGTATTACCATGACAGAGATCAGGCGATCTAGTAAATGCGAAAATGCAACAATGTTTAGTTGGAAGAAGAGCCCGCTGATCGAGACTACTAATTGCTTCTAGCAGCTGGTAGTGGACTTTTGTGTAGAGATGCACTGGTCATTCTCCTCCACGACGACCGCCTCGCTTATATTGAAATGCGCAAACTCAAAAGCGTTCGCAGTCCAGGAGATGCCATTGAAGGGTGTTGAGGCAACCATGTAAGCAAACTGTCCCCAAAGCAGATTTTCTTTAATCAAACTGATTTCTCCTTTTGGCCATGCAGAGGCTGACAATTTTGCGTCTAACAAATAGGCAGAGTGCATCTTTTGCCTTGATCTCCTCCTGCAATTGATTGACGATAGACTTACCGATTATAACGCGTTGTACATTGAGCGCCATTTACATTACTACTACAATAAATAATAAATTGTGAAGACCATTTTACTAAGTAAAACTATTTTAGTGATATGTTGGTGCCCCTTATCTAAGATCTATTTGAATAATTTATCTTTTAAAAAGTTGCACAAGATTTAGTGATGTGAAAAACCAAAAGGGGTTTACAGAATAAAATAAAATATTATCAGGGACACACTATAGAATATCCCTTTAATTTATTAATTTAAAAAAAAATAATGGAACAGTAACAGCATAATCTCCAAATTTTCTATGAACCAAATTTATTAAATTCTTTAAAAAAAAATGAATTGATATGCATCGTAGATTATATTCTATTATTTTTTTTCGATGAATTAGAATCTTCCGTTCGTTTGACGTTTGGTTCCAAATTATACGTACATGCTTGTACTATCACTTTATTTTTATGGTTATAAAATTGCGATTTTCTTTTTCAAATCTCAATTTGTTTCTTAAATTCCTCTTGTGATACATGCTCTTCCTATGCTCCAGGGACCTTATTATCAGCTTTTTGCAAGAAGATAGAATTGTTCTCCCTAGAGAGTAGCTACCCATAATATTAAGGTAAATCAACAGCAAAGACTTCTTAGAAATTGGCCCTGTTAGACGCAATAGAAAGAATCAAATTGATTCAAAACAACACAAAAGTACTTTAAACCGATATGATATCTGAATTTATTTCAGCTATAAAACCATTTCTACATATATTAACAGTTCTAAAGTTAGTTCTATTAGATATGCATTCTAATCAACTTGTATTTTTAACACTGAAAAAAACAGTACCTGAAATACGGACTTGGAAAAATTTCAGTACGCATTTCCTACAGATCAATAAAAATAAAACTGTAGATAAAAACACCAAGTTCTTAGTATACTGATTCAATTCCAAAAATCGAGCTTTGTGTAACAAGACTACAAATTTTATTGTACATATGATTAAATAATTAAGTCATTTTAAAAAGATTAATTTAAAAAATATCTTTTTAAATAATCATATTTAAAAATTCATAATGAAATACTCGTACTAACTAATTAATATCAAAGATTATAAGTAAGGATACTATTATTTATTTATAAATATTTTAACTTAAAAAACTAGCTGCTAATTTTTTAATTACGATTGTCTAATTTACGACATTTTACGGCTAGCGAAATTATGACTTTAAATATTATTTCTTAACTACGATTAAATAAGTACGATTCCTTAATTTATGACAAAATAAATCCAAATATTTTAATTTTACCTCTTTTCACGCCGAACCAAAAAAATAGACAATGACCTGCATGGCAATTACTTCAACCAAATATCTCCAAATTAGGTTGCAAACATTCAACTACACATTTGTGAAACATAACTTTATAGATTTTGAAATATACACAGGTAATAGCCAATTTCAAAAACCACAATTTGATGAAAAGGTCATGAAAGTGTTTTTTAAAATAATTTTGTACATCATACACATCAGATTTTGTACAACACCACTCCACATTTTGTACAACATACACATCACATTTTGTACAATACATACATTCAATTTTGTACAGCATACATATCACATCTTGTACAGCATACACATTCAATTTTGTACAGCATACACATCACATCTTGTACAGCATACACATCACATTTTGTACAGCATATTCAATTTTGTACAGCATACATATCACATTTTGTACAGCATACACATCACATTTTGTACAATATATACATTCAAATTTGTACATCATACACATTCAATTTTGTACAGCATACACATCACATCTTGTACAGCATGCACATCAAATTTTGTACAGCATACAGATCGATCATCGATCGTCGATTTTTAAGCCACTTTTAGACCACCCTATGTACTGGGTCACATAATCGAACAACATTTTCTAACATATCAAATGCGCTACTTGTCAAATATGTAGAATAAAATCTTTACTGCATCAAACATTCATATTGGTGATGAATATAATCCACCCAAAACATGTGTAAAAATATAAAATGGCTTCAACATAAAAACAACATCCTTTCAAGATCAAATCTGAACTATGTAATCGTGTGCATTTAATTTTTTATTTAGATTTATTTTTTTTAGTAATATTGAAGTTTAGAAACAGTGATTTCTACTTTGTAATTCTCTATTCTTCTAGATTCAAGGTTTGGCTACTGTCAACTCCAGTAATCGAGACTGCTTTTGCGATCCTTCTCTAACTGATATGGTAGCTCAAAGGAGAAATAATGGTAAATTACCACTTTATTTGAAGGAAATATACGAGTATATAAAGAAATACGTATAAACAGTTGCAATTTACGATATACCTAAACTAAAATACATAATTCAGGAATGTATCGTAAGACTATTTCTATAAAGAAACAGTTGACTACTATTGTTGGGACCAATGATACTCAAATGAACTCCTTGGCTGAGACCTATTACTGTTATAATTATGTGAACAGGAAGTAAATAGAAATCATTTTCCTAGAAAAAAAGAGTTGCATTATTTCTATGCATTATTCATTCGAGTGAGGAATGTGTGTAGTGGCGGATTTATGGGATGTCATTCCCCCTAAATTTTTGTGTAAACTGGAAATTTTAAATTTTATGTAAAATTTCAAATAAATTTTATTTTGAAAATCGGAAAGGTTTTGCTATAGATTTCCGAATGCTATCTGTTATGTGCATCAGAAACGTGATGGAGTCTTGTCGACAGCCTCTTTTCTCCTTAGCGCCAGAAACTTTTCCAACATTTAATTCATACCATAGCTCCAAACATAAAAAGAAAGGTTAAAAGTATTCTATAATTGCCATTTTTTCAGTGCAGGTAATTATTTATTGGGAAATTTTGAAAGATAAATAATTTATTCGGGACAATGGCTATCCACCTCGGCTCTTTTGAGGTATATGTCGGTATGATAGAATCCTTAAGTTGTTCAACGATGTCATTGTATGAACAATAGAGTGACAAAAAGAATGAAGTTTATATTATATAGTATGAACTCTTTAGAAAACATTTATATATTATTCATAAAACACGACTAGCCAGTGCAGTGTTTCAATCAGATCAACTTATATTATCGTGTCCGACTAGGTACCTAAACCTATATAGGTACTGTAATAAAGCTAAATTGAATGTTCATCCACTAAGTTATTTTTCTTTCATTGCCACTTTATAGAAAGCAATTTGATTAATAAAGTTGACAGTGTCAATAGCCATACCTAAACTATAAATATATATTTAAATGTTTTTATCACATTATCTTAGCTAAGTTAAGTTGCTAGATATATCAACAAAAAATCTTTAAGAGAACCTAATGGATAGTATAATAAATCAATAATAATCTGATATTTTCTATATGATCTATTAGAGCTTGCTACCTCTTTTCTACAACAATGGATGATGAAAAGAAGCCTATTAGAAAGATTTAGTTAGCAGGACGGCTTTACTCCATTATGACTCAATGAATTATTTTAAAATACATACAATATTTAGCTGGCTATTTACTCTAAGCTGATAGATAATTGTAGTTGTCATAATCTTTCGTCGTCCTTGGGGGAGAGGTGGTGACCCCCAAACTTGGGTTTTTGAAAATTTATTTAAGAACACTTCAAATGATCGCATGAAATTTCGCAATGAGGTCCTAGTTTCCGTTGTGAATCTCTTTTTTTAAATGATTTTTGGTTGGACCACCCACCCCAAAGGTCTCTGAAAAAGAGTGAAATTTGGCAAACCAAATATCGATTCTGTGGTCAAATGTTGATGAAATTTGTTAATATTTGGTAGATACGCTCCATCATTGTTTTTTGTTGAAATTATTGATTTTTGTCCATAGGATACAACATAAGAGTGAATTATTAAAAAAAGTCATTAAAACCGTGCCAACAAGTACAATTTCTTTAATGAGATGTTCGCCACTTTATT
Source organism: Parotoplana pacifica (assembly GCA_034780595.1). Classification (NCBI taxonomy): domain Eukaryota; kingdom Metazoa; phylum Platyhelminthes; order Proseriata; family Otoplanidae; genus Parotoplana; species Parotoplana pacifica. The sequence continues at coordinate 9,899 of JAUYWI010067643.1, forward strand.
CTTAACAACTTTTTTATTTAAACAATCTGCCAAGGTATTTGTGTACCAAATTTTATCCAAATCGCTCCGTGGCAAGTGTGATTTTCTAGGGGTTCGTGACCCCCCTTAAAGGACAACTAAGCATAAAAAAGGGTTTAAAAAGGGTTAAAAAGCAAATTAAACTTTTGTTTGGCATTTAATCTTGTCAAAATTGTGGGGAACGGTCACTTCAAGGACATGGTAAATCAAGGGACTGTCAACTTTGGATTTTGTGCTGACTTTTCAAGTTGGCTTAGGCCAATTGTTCATATCTCTGAAATTACTGAACAAATAGCTTTGAAATTTGAAATATTAATTTGAACTTATAACAAACCTTTCGTTTGCACTCGCTCAAAGGACTAAGACCAGTATTGAGAACTGTTGATATTTTATGATTCAAATATTATTTACCTCCTTTGAATTAACTTACAACATGAGAACATATTGATAAAATTAGCAATGAAATAATTATTGCTAATCAAAACAATTTGGTGAATATTTTTTGCAGTTTAAATGTTTATAACTTTACTACATAGTCTGTCTGTATACTATGACCCTTATACCACATTGAAACTGAATTGGCGAATGGCCAACCAAGTTTAGGGGCATACATTTTTGTTATTAAATGTTTCTGTTGGGCTAAGGGAAAGAAATGTGGGGAAGTTCGCAAATCTGGTTTGCTACTAAATAGGAGCAGTGATTAACTGATAAAAATTAGCAATATATACTCTTTGAAAAATATGGTTACTTTAGCTATATTTGAAATTTATATAACATTTTAAAAATAAATTACCAAATTTGAAATTATAATCTTTATCTTGTCTGTAAAGAGTGTTAATATTGTCGTTGGTATTTTTTAATGACAAGTATTAAATAATTTAATTCTACATTATAAACTGTTGATTGATATCTACATTTAATATTGACACAAATTAGAAATGTCTCTTCAATAACAATGGATTTACCAGCTTGATGGGGTCTCAAGCCATTTTTGTAACAATGCAAGAACTAATTTGGAGGAATCTCTTCCTGGGAGATGGTTGGGAAGAAGTGGACTCCGAGAAGTCCCAATCTGCCTTATTGGATCTGGGCGTATGCTGTAGTAAGGTATATGATCCGTCTGGGATAGTTTATTCCAATATTATTGCTTTGGCTATGTAGTAGTAGTACCTGGGAGAACCATTGAAAATTTTCATAAAACCAGGGACACTTCTATGTAGGCCTGTATTACTAAATTTGTTGTTTGATTGAACCACGCACACCTACTTACAACAACAAAAACTGATAGCAAGACTACAAAATGATATTGTATGTTCAAATAGTTCTTTCTTAGTGATATTTTTTTCGGTCACCTTAATTCTCTTAGGAAAAACACAAGAATCGGTTTTTCAAAATAGGTATCTAAAACATGTGTTTTGCCAATAAAAGTTCGAAATCATGCTCCATAAACAATAGATAGATTGTCAATTAAAATGCTGTCAGAAACACTTACATTATTTTATAAAATTGTTTTTGAATTTTTGTATAGATCATCCTGTGGCCTAATAATGTAAAACATTTCAAAAGTTTATTTTTGCAAATACAAATGCCAGCCAATTTAAAAAACAAAACTACTAAATTTGTAGAACAAATAAAAAAAGACAGTCATTATTACACAAAAGATATTTGTCATTCGTTAACTGTCAAATGCTTCACTAACTCTGCTAATCAAAATCTCTAGTAAAATATTCGTCAAGGTAGTAATTTGTGTAGATAAGATTTAAACATGTTTCATTTCTGTTGTATCATTTTCGGGTTTTAACTTCTACATTATTCTTATAAATATTGCTTGAATGTATTTATTGTATGCACTTATCAGTTTAAAATTTCTATTGTTATTAGATACCTAAATAAAAATTAGTTATGCTGATTTACATTTATTTTTTTTCCCCTAAAATAGATTAATTACAATTATCAATAGTTGGTTATAAATATTGTATTGAGCAAAGCAGTTTGAAAATCGTATTGCCACTTTAAATAATTAGCAAACTAAACCCCATAGAAATAAATCGTACAAAGGGAATTTAATTTGTAAATTTTCAAATTGGAAAAGATCGAATTCAATCAATAACTGAAAACACACGCACTTCAAACTACAGATGATATCATTCCCATAGCAGCAGAAACTAACGAAGGAACGTAATTTTAAAATCCAAAATATTGAACTTTTACCTCAATCTTTGTTGATAAACAAGCCAATTATCTAAATACAAAAAAAGGAACACCCAGGTACCCTAAGATAAACTCTTATTAAGTTACTCTTACATGCGTGTAATTGAGGCGAGTGTGTGGTTTTATTTCTACTTCTGTGTGTTAGGTACTGTGGTGACGCGCAGCAATTTCTTTTAGACCGACAGGGAGAGCTACATAGTTCGAGTTTAATCCTAAATTAGTTGTACTCCATTGTTGTATAGACAATCAATAGTAGGTAGTTGCACAAAACGGTCCCCCTGCCTCCAGAGGGGTCACACAATGTATGCTGGAAAAATATCCAAAGAATTCTTTGAAAAATTGTTTCGATTCACTTCTTATTTACACTACACACATTTTCTGGAAAATCCAATTGATTTCGTTAATCGAAACCAAAAATCGTTGATAGTTTTAATTTTGATGCTATCCCATGATTTTCCTTGCCTCTTCAATATGAAACTGTAAATAGCACTATTAAATTAAAACTATTAAAAATTAATAGTTTCGAGTTAACGAAATAATTTGAAATATTTAGAAAAGGTTTATGATAATTTAAACAGTAATTGTGTAAATTTGAAGTGAATCGTAGCAACAATATTTTTCATTAAGTGACTCCTGAAGGCACAGCGACCAATTGCGCAACTTAAGTTTAAAGTTTTGTAAACTACAAGGGATCGTGTCTACAACAAATGCTACAAACCTTTTGAGCTCCACGGTCTATTTGGTAACTATGGCCGACCATACCGCAAACTATCTTCTTTCTTCTCTTTTTCTATATGCTATATTAGCAATCAAATTTTCTTTTCTTTTGTACTCTGATATGAAATATGTATACGAAATTTTAAATTGCTCAGGCTGTCATTATGCCTGGCTGATGAGACCCAACAAGGCCAAAACAGCTGTCCTGGTTTATCACTTGCGAGTAATATGAATAAGTAGTATATTTTATCAAAGCATACCTGTTTTATTAACATTACTCTTAACATATAAATAGTGGATAAAATAGAATTGAATTAAATTTTAATAAAATTTGTACATTAATTTCAGACTACCTAAGTAACTAGAAATTACCTGCTGTGTTTTCCTATGTGTTAAATTTAACTTGCATTTGCAAATAAAAAATAAAACAACATGTTGAATTCATTATCATTTAAAAAAAGTAAATTTCCATGGTGTTAGATACTTAAATTAATTTACATAGTCTACTCGTGATGTGGTCAGTAATTTAAATTTAAAAATCTAAATATTAGGTACCTATGAAAAAGTTTTACACTAGTGCTTTTTAATTAAAAGAAAAAAAACTGAATACAATTTTCCAGTTTGATCTACGAAATTGTTTTTTTTACCTGACAAAATTCAAATTGTAGTTTACAGGAACGATTTGTATACTGTTTGTGTCTGTAAAATTGATCGCATTAGTCTGCTAATAAAAAGATAAAAACTTCTTTCATATTGATGGACTTTTAGATAGTTAAGTGCTTTACTCAAAAGATTAAAAATTAATACGAAGGGATAACTAATAGCCACAACTGCATTATCAAGGAATAACTAGACATTTTAGTAAAAAAAGAGTTTTGGTTAAAATGTTTCAGAGCAAAATTATTAGAATTTTGTTCTATATTTCAGTGGTTATTGCTATCAGTACTATCTTTATGTCATAGAATGCTGTTCAACTCGAACCTCTCAGTAATTTCTTTCAAATAATGCAATAAATATTACCAAATGAATTTTGCTTATTAGAGCCTCATAATTTTGCATTTGCTATAGTGCCTAATCATTTTATGGGTTTAAAACCTGTTACTTAAAAATTTACAAATGATCACATAACATTATACACCTACGTACACACAAATAATGTGAAATGTCATCTTTCGAGGTGTTCTCAAAAATTCAAAACAAGTTTCATCCTCCGACTTAATGATATGGGTATAGCGCTATGGTAATTAGTAGTTTTCGAATTTCAGGCTTAAAACCCGAAAACATAATTCATTCAAACAGTTTTTAAATGTCAGACTGAAAAGTTTAAAAGTTGCCTTAAAACTTTAAAGATTGGCAGAAAGACGTGATCAGTCTGGAACCAAAAAATCATGATTGAATTACATTTTCGGACTTTTCAGGGCCACGTTGAGCCCAATTGACCCATCTATGCAACCCAAGATTTGCCATTTCAAATGCAGTTAGTCGTCTACTATCAAACCTTTGGTAGGATTCAATATTATTAGAGCTTCTTTGGTCTCTCCCCGACGACATGGAATAAACTCAAAAACTTTCGAATCAGCAACTATTACACTAATTTTAGAGTGTATGTATTCTACGTTATTTTCTATAAATTCACGTCGTATAGGTTTTAATTAATATCAAACTATGCACCGAAAATAAGTGGATAATAAAAATACATACGAAAAACAAAATTCTACAAGATTTTAACGTTACGAAACCCAAGGGATAGAGTGATAATCAATGCAGTCATCATTTTGTACGTACGATAAATCTTTACTGCATCAAACACAAAAATAAGAAATATTATCAAATCAAGCCTTCGACAGAAATTAAAAATGCAAAAATGCAAAACAATAACAAGAAATATGATGCGGCACTTAGGACCCTCAGCGGTGAGTTTCAACCAGTTTTATGTGTACACAACCGTCACTCTTCCCATAATCTAGTTATTA
>JAUYWI010067654.1:0-14816 GCA_034780595.1 Parotoplana pacifica
GATGTAGTTGTGCTTCTTGTAGTTGGTGCTACAATAAAAATAAATTGAAGCAATGTGTGTTACACAACGCGTCAGTCGCAAGATAATGAAAATCATTCTGGTAACAAACTTTCAAGAAATCAAATTGCCGTAAATGGAACTTACCTATTAAAAATAAATTTAAGCCCATACTAAGATAACTTAATTATAGATTTATCTTTGTAAATCAATCAATAAAATACGATCTAAATGTTTTGTTAAATTATAGTTTTTTAAGAAAGAAAATCCTAAATAATCAAGAGTTAAACTAATATAGGTAAACTATGTTTACTCGTCCTGAAATTATGAAATAGTTTACTGTTCCCAAAGTTAACCCAAAAAGATCTTTGCGTCCAGTAATCATCATTAGGAAAAGCATTGATTGAGTTGTCATAGAATGCAAAATGCACAGCGCTGAATGACCAAACAATATAAATTTAAAAGTATCAATTTGACAGAGCGTAAAAAATCACTTTTGACCCACTTTACTAAACTAATCATGAAAAAAAGTTAGCTTAGCCTAACGCATTAATGCTCATAACTGAATTTGAACATAATAGTTGTAAAATTTATTTATTCTGGTTAGAAAATTTCAGGAAATCAAATGACCCTAAATTGCATGTACCCTTTAAAAGTAAATTTAAAGACATAATAAGCTCTGAAAACAAAGTTTGAACTTCAAAATCAATCAATAAAATATATTTTGATATGTTTAGTTTAATTATCATATTTTAATAAATAAAATTCTAAAAAAACAAGACATATAATATAAAAGCTTTACTTTTTTAGTCACCAGCAAAGCCACTACGAGACCGGTTTCGACCTTTTTGGGTCTTATCAGCCTAATGTAGGTAGGCTTGAACCTGGACTGTCAGCGTGTAGGGCGTTTGCCTTACCCACTGAGCTATCCAGGCTGCTGGTGAATCGAAGCACTAAGTTGTGATTTATACTTACTCTTAGTAGACAGTACCAACTGTGTTTAGCAACCTATTTTTAGGTCAACTACTAACAGTAGTAGAAGAAACTAAATAAAAGATGAACAGAAGCCTGATGAGACCGAAAAAGGTCGAAAGCGATTTCGTAGTGGCTTTGCTGGTGAATAAAAATTAATTGATTACTGTATAGTTGTAGGAACACCTTCTACTTGAGAAAAGCTTTGTTTACTCAAAATTAGTTCTCGAAACCTCATGAAATACAGAAACAAACTATTGAATAATTGTTTTTGGCTATTTTCATGGACTTAGATTACAGAAACCAAATTTTTGAAAATATTTCTAACGTTAAACCATTAATAACGATATCTGAATTTAAACATGATAATTGTATAAACAAAACTTTTATATAAATAATTTCAACAAGTATATATTTCAAAATTAACAGATACGAATAAAATGTGACATTTACTCTTTGTTCTTTAAAAGGTAAATTAGATGCCAATGAGTGAAATGTTTTTAAAACTTCAGATTTGTAGCAGTTATTCATACTCTGATGCTAAGTAACTGTCACCATTTTCGCATAATCAGTCAATATTTATGGAAACAGAATCTTTTTCAAGTTTTATCTTTTATTCTCCCCTTCGTCTTCTTTAGCATCGATACAATTTTTTAAACATTAATCGAATTTAATGAAATTTGGCTCCTAAAAACACTTTTGGACAAGGAATAACAATCCCTTCTGATAACTAGGGACGGTAAAATTGAATAGCAACAATGTTTCATGGACTTTTATTACATAAAATCTTAATTACCATTTTCTCTTCGTTCTTTAAAAAGGAAATTATTTGCGAATTAGTGCAACTTTTCATGACTTCAGATTTGTAGCATTCTTTTATGCTCTGATGCTAAGTAACTATCACATTTTCTCACAATAGGTCAAGTAATTAAAGAAATATATTGTCTTATACAATTTGTTTTCTAGTTTTATCTTTAGCATCGATAAAATTGTCTATACCTGGACCGAATTTTATTAAATTTAGCACCTGAAAAATTTTTTGGAACAAAGAATAACAATTCGTTCTGTTACTCTCTTGAGAGGTTGCTAGAAATGCCAATATTTAATACCAACAATATTTTATAGATTTTTCAGCACTTTAAATCTCAATTAGCATATACGAACTTTCGTGTATTCAACTTATCACTTAGTAATGTGACTTAACAACATGATATTAGACATTTGAAACCTTATTCATTCAATTTGTATATTTTTCTAATAGCTATGCTGATATGTACGCCAATATTCCTTAGCTTTATCTTTTCTTACAAATGCATCATAAATAACAATGCGTTTATGGATATTAACCAAAGTAAAACCTTAGTTACCATTTATGAACTTTTTGATACCATTGTTTTCACCACATTAAATTTCAATTAGTATATATTAATTTTAGGTATTCAACTTTCCACTTAGTAACTCTAACTAGGAACACGGATAAAAGAACAGGAATCCCCAAATGTTGGAAAGTGAAACCTTATGCCTTCACTTTCCATATATTTCTTATAGGTATGTTACTATGGACGCCAATATTAAACAGTTTTATCTCAAGTAACAATTCCTTTATGGATATTAGACAATATGAAAGGTTAGTTGACATCTATGAACTTTCTGCTATACAATTTTCTACTAGACTGACTAAAAAGTTGTTCAACGCCTTACCTGAAGTAGTTGTGGTGGTTGTTATAGTTGGTGCTATAATAAAAATAATTAGAGCAATTGATTATACCAGTAAGTCAGTCGCTGGTAATAGAAAATCATTCTAGTAATAAACTTTCCTTAAATCAAATGAATCTAAATTGCATGTACCTACTAAAAGTGAATTTAAACACATAACAAGTTGTGAAAACCAGTCAAATATAGATATTTGCTACATCATAGATTGCATTTCAAATCAGTCAAAATACATTTTAATATGTTTAGAAATGTCTATAACTGAAAATTTGCATATACCTTTCATTAGTAATAGAAAATCTGTTTTTTATAAACATTCAATGATGTATTTATACACGTTCCTAATTTATATTGTATAAAACAAATGTAAAACATAATTGTATTAATTCAATTAATTAAACTTTTGCGTTTAGTAAATATTAGGCCGTAGGAATCTATAAAATAATTTGCGTTTGCCAATGTTAACTTTTGTTTAAAGGTTAACTGTTAAATTTAGTTGTGTTACTTGTATTATAACAAATATGAAGTTTACAATTTTTTTAACTGTGAATAGAAATAACTTAATAGGTACAAGAAATGTGTAATCCTAGCTTGAGCTAGATTTTAAGCATAGACTACTTATATTTTAAGCAATATACATGTATCTTCGTTCATGCAGTAAGATAATTTTTCATCACCTTAATATTATAACTTGTGTTTGAAACAAATTTCAGCATTAGGTTATCTTAAATGAAGCAATATAAATAGCCAATTCACATTTAAGTTGTTTTTGACCGTTTTGGTTAGCTGATAGTTGATACCTATATTAATGTAACTTAGGAGATAACTTGAAAGCAACAAAATGGCTGCTATACATCATAAGTGAGTCATTCAATAAACGTTAAGGCATTTCTTGTTAGATGTTTGTTTACAGTGCAATAAAATTTCCACTTGTCTCGCCCACTTTGGAAGTAGAAAAGAATAGTCATGCAACCAATGCCATAATTCCCACGACAGTTTAAAAATTATATAAAATTCCGACATTGGACTGACTTTCATATTTAAGGCTGTCACTTATTTCTATTTAATATTATTATATGTACTCAATATTACGGCTTGAATTAAATGGAAATTATGGCCTACTCTGTATACCAATAGTTGTACTACTCGTGTTAATGCCTATTCGTCAGGTTGTTAAAAATTATAAAATACACATCCCAACAATAAAATCCCTATTTTTTAAAATTCAGTATTCTGTTTTTTATTTGGCCTTTCGTGACCTTCGGGGGAGGTAAGACTAAATTTTATCTCAATCAGTTAGGACATTTTCGCCACGTTTATAGCCCGACAAATAAACAGAAGAGCTGTTATGAATGTACAAGATATCCCAAAAGGTGACGCACCATAGGACATTTTAGAAATTTAAAAGTATTATTGAATAAATATTGTACTAGAAAATAATTTAATTGAAATGGTTATAGGTATATTTTACAACACATGTTCAAATTGACGACCGTCAACAACTAAACATTTCTGACATCGAGTATTACAGGGTCTTTGCAAATTTTGGAGCATTTCTGGAATAATTTTTGCCATTTCTGATATTATAGTGGCTTGCAATTGTTGCATAGGTTGGCCGATTGACATAAACACATGATATAAGGTGCCCCTAGAAAAATACGTCCAACGGCGAGAGATCTGGTGATCTCGGGAGACATTGGACTACTGTATATTTTGCTTTAAATGCAGCTGCACTGCAACCGATCTATTACTAGCACCTTCAACCCCACACAATAAAACTATTTTCATTCTTTGTCAATTTAGCCATCTTAAGATTAGATGGGTTCCTACGTCATTCACTAAACCGTTGCATTCTGATTGGTCAGTCTAGCTAACCATCAAAGCCAGTAACTAACAAATCGATTTACCTTGACATTCTTAAAGTTCAAATTTACTATGGTGCGTGACTTATTGGAACACCTTGTATATGACAATTTATCAAATATTGTAGACACAATACAACTTGTATCAGTCAATATTCTCGAGCCAACTGAATGCCATGAATCTAAATAGCATGCATATCATAAACACTGTAGATGTTGTTTATCAGAAAAAAGATGTCGAATCTACGTGCCTTTCAGAAAGCGCTCTACACAATGAAAAACACAAAAATGCTATGCAATATCTGAAAAAGTACTGTATACCTATACATGTATTTAAATAAAATGACACAATTCCTGGCAATGTTCAAAAGTGTCGGTGTAGGGGCCCTCTATTTCTATTCGTTGGGTTTGATAGATTATTCAGTTTCGATTTTAATTAACAGAAAACATTACAATAACTACTAAAAACAGAGGGGCAGAACTGATTACCTAAAGATATCACCCATTAAAATGTTGCCATACCCAAACCACTTGAATGAGATAACATAGAAAAAAATACTTTTATACAATAAATTAGTAATGGAATCTAGTTGGCGCTTTAAAAAACGAATAATATGTACATTGTTTTTTTAAGTTTTGAAATAAAAGCACAACAGTAATAAAAAAAGAAAGTATGAATATTTACAATAAGAATATCCATGTAAGTACAAGAAAAACTTTTTGTTAGTGTACTTATTTGGCGCTCAGTTGTGAGGTTGTGAAACAATACAATTTATGGAGTAGGTATATAAACATGATTTTAAAAAGTAAAATCTATGCATCAGGCAAATGAATTACTATTATATAACAATTTAACTACAATATAAAGAAAATGAATCTAGTTGACCCATATATGGTTCGGTATTGCAAATTAATAAACGCATCTCCTCGATGTGCCTACATTCTATGCAGGTATATTCTCAATCGAATAAACAATGAATTACAATATATGAAACAATTGGTGTAACATTATAGATAAATGAATGACATATAATGCTCACATATCACTAAATCAACAAGACATTCTGCCTTCTAAAGCATTGAAATGAATTGTGTGTTGAAAGAAGTATTTCTAAACAAACTTTTGGCAAGTGGGAGGGTCCATTTCAGTAAATAACAAAATATCTTCATTAAAAGAACACCAAGTTAACTGTTAATATAGTAAAAATTCTAAATTTGCAGATATCTCTAAATCAACAAGTCATTCAGCCTTCTATAGCATTGAAATGTATTGTGCAACGAAAGTTGTACTTGAAAACAAAATGTTGACAAGGGGGACCTTTTCAGTATAAAAATTATGAATAAATACTGTTAATTATAAAAAGCTAAATTTGCCCATATCTCTAAATCAACAAGACATTCAGCCTTCTAAAGAATTGAAATGAATTGTGTATTGAAGATTGTATTTGTAAACACAATGTCAGCAAGGGGGACCTTTTAAGTATAAAAACTAAAATAATTATGAATGAATACTGTTAATTATAAATCTAATTTTGCCAATATATCAAAATCAACAAGACGTTCAGCATTTTAAATCATTGAAATTAATTTGAATATTGAAAGTTGTATTTGAAAAGTTTGGCAACGGGGACCTTTTCAGTATATAAAAATAAAAATCTTCAATAAATGAACACCAAGTTAATATACTAACCATTCTAAATTTGCCAATATCTCTAAATCAGCAAGATATACAGCCTTTTACAGTCTTACTGAAATGAATTGTGTATTGAAAGTTATAATTGTAAATAAAATTTTGGCAAGGTGGACCTTAACACTAAATAATAATTTGCATTAACTTTTTTTTTCAAGATAGATTAATCAAAAACCTGAGAAAATTCCCGTTTTCAAGATCGGGAAAACGTATTGCTAAAAACCTAGGCAAATTCCCGTTTTCCCGAGTGGTGGGGATTCTGTTGAAAGTAGTATTTGTAAAAAAAATTGGCAAGCGCGACGGACCATTTCAGAATATAAAAATAAAAATCAGAGAATAAAAGAACACCAAGTTAATTCTAAATTTGCCCATATCGCTAAATTAACAAGACATTCATTCTTTTACAGTCTTATTGAAATTAATAGTGTATTGAAAGTAATATTTGTAAACAACATTTTGGCAAGGGGGACCTTTTCAGTATAAAAATAAAAAAATGAATGAGTGAATACTGTTAATTATAAATCTAGGTTTGCCCAAATCTCTAAATCTCTAAGTCAATATCTCTAACTCAACAGGACATTCAGCCTTCTAAAGCATTGAAATCAATTGTGTATTGAAAGTAGTATTTGTAAAAAACAATTGCCAGGGCGCCGGAATATTTCAGAATATAAAAATAAAAATGTTAAAAGTTAATTCTAAATTTGCCCATATTGCTAAATGAACCAGACATTCAGCCTTTAAACAGTCTTATTAAATTGAATTGTGTATGAAAGTTGTATTTGTAAACAAAATTTTGGCAAGAGGGACCTTTCAGAATATAAAAATAAAATCTTCAATAAATGAACACCAAGTTAATATAGTAAAAATTCTAAATTTGCCCACATTTCTGAATTAACAAGACCTTCATCCTTTTACAGTCTTATTGAAATAAATTGTGTATTGAAAGTTATATTTGTAAATAAAATGTTAGCAAGAGGGAGCTTTTCAGTATAAAAATAAAACTTTTTATTAAATGAATACTGTTAATTATAAATTTAAGTTTACCCATATCTTTAAATCAACAAGACATTCAGCTTTCTAAAGCATTGAAATGAATTGAAATGTATTGCAAGTTGTATTTGTAAACAAAATGTTGACAAGGGGGCCCTTTTCAGTATACATATTAAAAAACTTATGAATTAATACTGTTAATTAGAAATCTAAATTTGACAATATCCCTAAATCAACAAGACATTCAGTCCTCTAAAGTATTGCAATGAATTGTGTATTAAAAGTTGTATTTGAAAACAAAATGTTGGCAAGGGAGACCTTTTCAGTATAAAAATTTAAAAAATTATGAATGAATACTGTTAATTATAGATTTAATTTGTCAATATCTCTAACTCAACAGGACATTCAGCCTTCTAAAGCATTGAAATCAATTGTGTATTGAAAGTAGCATTTGTAAAATAAATTTGCCAGGACGACGGACCATTTCAGAATATAAAAATAAAACTTTTCAATAAAAGAACACCAAGTTAATTCTAAATTTGCCCGTATTGCTAAATAAACAAGACTGTTAGCCTTTAAACAGTCTTATTAAAATGAATGTGTATGAAAGTTGTATTTGTAAACAAAATTTTCAGAATATAAAAATAAAAATCTTCAATAAATGAACACCAAGTTAATATATTAAATATACTAAATTGGCCCATATTTCTAAATTAACAAGACCTTCATCCTTTAACAGTGTTATTGAAATGAATTGTGTATTTAAAGTTATATATTAAGCAAAATTTTGGCAAAGGGGATCTTTTCAGTATAAGAATAAAAAAATCAACGAGAAATACTGTTCATTTTAAATCTAAGTTTGCCCATATCTCTAAATCAACAAGACATTCAGCCTTCTCAAGCATTTAAATGAATTGAAATGTATTGCAAGTTGTATTTGTAAACAAAATGTTGACAAGGGGGACCTTTTCAGTATACAAATTAAAAAACTTATGAATGAATACTGTTAATTATAGATTTAATTTGCCAATATCTCTAACTCAACAGGACATTCAGTATTCTAAAACATTGAAATCAATTGCGTATTGAATTTAGTATTTGTAAAACAAAAATTTGCAAGGGCGACGGACTCTTTCAGAATATTGAAATAAAAATGTTCAATAAAAGATACACCGAGTTAATTCTAAATTTGCCCATATTGCTAAATGAGCAAGACTTTCAGCCTTTAAACAGTCTTATTAAAATGAATTGTGTATGAAAGTTGTATTTGTAAACAAAATTTTCAGAATATAAAAATACAAATCTTCAATAAGTGAACACCAAGTAGTAAAAATACTAAATTTGCCCATATTTCTAAATTAACAAGACCTTCATCCTTTCACAGTCTTATTGAAATGAATTGTGTATTTAAAGTTGTATTTGTAAACAACATTTTTTGGGAAAGGGGACCTTTTCAGTATAAAATAAAAAAATCAAGGAGAAATACTGTTCATTTTAAAGCTAAGTTTGCCCATATCTCAAATAAACAAGACATTCAGCCTTCTAAAGCATTGAAATGAATTGTGTATTGAAAGTTGTATTTCAAAATTTTGGCAAGGGGGACATTTCAGTAAATAAAAAATAAAAATCTTCAATAAATGAACACCAAGTTAATATAGTAAAAATTCTAAATTTGCCAATATCTCTAAATCAACAAGACATTCAGCTTTCTAAAGCATTGAAATGAATTGTGTATTGAAGATTGTATTTGTAAAAACAATGTCAGCAAGGGGGACCTTTTAAGTATAAAAATTAAAATAATTATGAATAAATACTGTTAATTATAAATCTAATTTTGCCAATATATCAAAATCAACAAGACATTCAGCCTTTTAAATCATTGAAATTAATTTGAATATTGAAAGGTGTAGTATTTTAAAATTTTGGCAATGGGGACCTTTTCAGTATATAAAAATAAAATCTTCAATAAATGAACACCAAGTTAATATACTAACCATTCTAAATTTGCCAATATCTCTAAAGCAGCAAGACATACAGCCTTTTACAGTCTTATTGAACTGAATTGTGTTTTGAAAGTAAAATTTGTAAACAAAATTTGGCAAGGGGAACCTTTTCAGTATAAAAATAAAAATTTAATAAATGAATACTGTTATAAATCTAAGTTTGTCCATATCTTTAAATCAACAAGACATTCAGCCTTCTAAAGCATTGAAATGAACTGTTTATTGAAAGTTGTTTTTGATAATTTTGGCAAGCGGGACATTTTCAGTATATAAAAATAAAAATCTTCGATAAATGAACACCAAGTTATTATTATAAAAGCATTTTAAGAAATTTATAAAAAATGGGTTAACTTACATGGACTACAAATATGTTAAGTTACAGAACGAAGTTGATATGTAAATTGTGAACGGCCTAGGCGATTTTTTAATTTGCTATAATGTTAATAAATACTCTATTTATTAAGTGGTACAACAAGATTAGTATATTATATTATAGATTTCAGAAATCTCATTTTCGTTAACATTTTTGGAATGACCTGGAATAACAATACGTCTTTTTATCTTACTTGTTGTACGATTTACAATATAATGATATAAACGCTTAACGTTTACAAAAATTTATATAGTATTAGTACCGTCAGTTTTAACTACTTAATTTAATTGATGAAGATATCAGTTTCGTTTCTATAAAAATATATTTATTAAAATAAATATAATAGCAATAGCAATAGCATTGAATGTATATATACAATTTTTGGTAAAATTTGGTAGACATAAGTTTCAATGCATATTACAACGTTCCTTTAAATTTTGGAGGAAACACAATATAGATTAAACGTTTTCTGTGGAAATTGTAGAAAAATAGTGGTTTTGAGCACACATGAGCTTCAATTATTGAAGAACTATACATATAAAATTGCTAAAATTAAAATACATCATGAACTTAGTTTATTCCAAAATATTTCTGAAATTCAGCGTTACACAACTAATAATAAAGTTAGCCGTTAATTAGCACAAGGAAATTTGTGTAAAAAATGAAATCACTATTTCAATCAAATAAAAAAACACCTTCTGATTTTAACCTATTTATTACTGACAATAACTTTTAAATCATTTGGATGAAGTTTGATTTTTCTTTGTGCTGGTTATTGTGCTAACTTCGGCTACTCTATGTTTATTTGAATTTTTTAAAGAAAGAAAATCCTAAAAACGACCTAAAATATATTTAAACATGCTGAAAATATGGAATAATTTATTGTTTCTCAATGTGGAAATGCACTGAACAAATTTTAAAGGCATAAATTTGATAATGCGTGCAATAATATCCTGGACTTAAATTATTACTAAACTAATCTATAAAATTGTTGGGGTACCTGAACCTATTAACACCGATGTCTAAATATAAATTTGATAGAATAACAGATATCAATAAAATGGTACATTCTCACTTTGTTGGTGAGAATGGGTGGAATCTTTCCCGACTTTAAAAATCTAATTTTAGACATCAGTACCATTTTATTGATTTATAGAAATATTATCGATTTCTGGATTAGTATTTAGTCTCTGTTTGATAATACATATAACTTTTAAATATTGTATTCATTTAATTGTATTTTATATTGACTGTCTTTTGGATATACGCATAAATGATTTTCGTCTGTGCTTAAAGTTCTATAACCATGGATTTTAAAATCACATCGCAACTAAAATGTCACCAATATTCCTGATATAAATGTTCTAATTTTAATGTAACAGCCAACACGATGACATGGCTACTTTCTACTAAGAGGCGAAGAATCATTTATGTAACAGTTATATTAAAATATTATCCGCCATGGCACTCTAACTTAAGTAATAGTTAGCACCCAAGCTGCCGTGGTTAAAGCACACTAGTCTCAAGTGCCGAATGCACGAGAGCCAGTGCAGTTGAGAATGATAAGAATATTGATTAATGAATAGAATTCATAGTGTTAATATAAATAGAGAAATTACACTCGTCAGCGCATTTATCATCATGAAGGAAAAGGGATTGCCGGACTATTTAATCGAATTTGTTTTGGAAAGTGGCGAGTCAGTGGAAGAAGTTGACAACGACGATTGGAGATTTGGGAATGAGGATGACGAATCAGTGAAACTGCTAAAGCATAAAAAGTAATGCGAAAACACAGCCAAAAAAATATTGTACTTTTAAAATATAGCAGGAGTAGGTTGTTGAAACGAATAAACGTTTGAAAGTCCCGAAAGCGTCGTTTGAACAATTAACCGTGGAAGAAATATGTCAAGAGCTTCCCTTCTTTTTGATAGAAGTACATAACCAGAAAAAGCAAGAATTTTGAGAGCTCACTTTCTTGGAGTTTGTTTTATGTTTGCAATCTCACTGTTCTCTACACAAAAAGGAATACAAATTTCTTCAATATTCGCGTTTTCAATCCAATCTGTGCGTAATTCATTAGACAACGTTATGAAAAAGAGACAAAAGCAAGGTTTAAAAAAAGCTGACGCGGTTACTTTTGAAATGGAAAGCTCTTTTTGAAATTATTTCTTTTGATCAAATTCACCAAAACAGTTGCTTAATACTTTAATGTGCCTCCACAGAGTGAGGCTTATGCTACGAAGTTCCGAACATCGACAACTTCGATTATCAATGTTTGAGATCGATGAGGATTTTTTTGTCTATAAGGAATGGAGATCGAAGAATAATCCAGGCGGGTTGTCGAGGAAGAATTCTAAGCCAAAAACAGTAAGAGTGGTGAGTTGCAATGATAAAAATCGGTGTCCTGTACGCTTTCTGAAAATGTATGTTCAATTTATTCGAGACACGAAGATGGATGTTTTGTCAAAGGGTTTTTACTTTCGAGCTACGATTAATGGATTTTCTAATATACCTGTGGGTGAGAACACATTTCAAGATTACCTCAAAGATACCTTGAAGAAAGCCAGCTACCTAGTATATTACACTCTTCATGGTCTACAAAGGACGGGAAATACTCGACTTTACAATGCTTACGTGACAGAGCATATCATCAAGACGCAGAGTGGTCACTCAAGTGCAGCCGTTAGTGAATATGAAACTATTTCAACTTCAAATGAAAAAATGGTTTCTGATGTCATTTCTGGAATTGAACCAGATATCGCTAGTAGCGGTGGTTTGCCTGTAAAATGTCAACCTAATCTATCAACAACCGAAGAGGCTGCTCCTCAGGTACCAAAGAAGAGGCGACGGAAGGTGCACGTATCTGTTACTTTCAGTGACAGTGATTGAAATCATTTTTCTGTTATTGACAGGTTGTTGAATATTATTATCTTTTTGTCTCGTAATAATTAAATATTTCATGTCTTTTTATGCCATTTTTCATTTAGTCTTCTGTTATTTTATTTAACCTTCTGTAAACAGAAGGTAATTAAAAAATACTCATTCGATAAAATTACTTGAAAATTGACTAAGAGATAAGTCTACAGTACCGGAATTTAACAGAGGAAGAACCAAGGCAACTGGATACAAAATTAACAGATGGGAGCGTGTGCCGAATAAGATTACCCAATTTTTGACAGTTTTTGGCGTCCTTGAGCCGAGAATTTTGACATGGCCACCCAAGTAGACCGTTTTAGGCACCGACTCCCGCAGGACCGCGTTTACAATAATGGGCGCCACAGTTGATGGACTCGCGAAATTTCCCCACGGTGAACCAGTAGCAGAAGAAGTTGATGGCATTGTTGGTCGAGAACAACATCAGTAGCGGGTCATAGAGATAGACCAGCATACTGTGGAGGGAATCCGAGCCAAGCACCATGGCCAGGAACTGGATTGTATTGTAGGGTAGGGTGGTCGTCAAGAAGACAACAGTCAGGGCGATTATCAGCTTGACCGACTGCTTTGATTTCCGTGAAATACGCGAATTGTTTGCAAATTTGCGTCTGGATAGGGTGACGAGGATTATCGCATTGCAGAGAAAGATTATGAAGACGACGGACCAGATGAAGGTAATGTCGTGGTAGACAAGATAGGTTTCCCAGATGACGTGTGTCGTGGCATATCCTGCTTCACAGCTGTCCGTTAACGGTATGAAGGCATTCGGCGCGTCCTTCAAGATCAGATAGATGACGACGGTGACCAGGATAAGGCAAACGGCCCTGCGGGACAGCCAGCGTTTGACCCTCAGCGGGAATACTATTGCAGCACACCGCTGCAGGGTCATCAGCAGCAGAAGCATCTGTGAGCAGTCGGTCGCCAGGTAGGCCAGCAGTGTGTGCCCGATGCAGGCTGCCCCGTGCAGGTGTCGGATATCCAGGCCGCTGACCGCTCTGACCCAGTAGCGCAGCGTCACCGTGAGTAGGATCAGCGTGTCGACGCAACTCAGGGAAATGATCATTTTCCTGGTCAGTTTGGAGGTGCTGGTGTCCGCTGTCTGGAAATAATAGGCACTGTAGAGGTTTCCAGTGGTGCCGAAGAGGATTATAATCGCGCCATAGACAGCGCTGGTCAATGCCAAGATATGTCTGACTTTTGTCATTGCCTCCTCGTCGTCAACTGCTGTGGCATTATCGGCCATGTTTCTGTGGGAAGGTTTCTTGGTAAATGAATAAATAATTTTGAATTTTACTTATATAGGCCGGCTGCTGTGTGCTGTAATGCCTGTCAATATGAAGGCAACATGAAATGGGTTTTATTAAATTGATTCTGGCAGTTGAGAACATTCTGTCAGGACTAACCAAGACAAATATTTGCTAACTGCCATTTTGTTCCTCTTTTACATAAACAACGCCTGTCTACAAGTGGTGTTTTTGCTGTCAAGTTTTAATATTTTGTTCAGCAACATGATGTTATTTTACTTGCTGTCGAAGGATGAATCCAGTCATTTAAGCAGCAGAAAGTCAACTTGTTTAGCTTTGGCAAAATTTTAGCACGCATTTGTTTTATAGTGGATTTATTAATAGAACGCTGTTTTATATATCCACGGAAAACTGTTGCCTGCTTTTATCTTAGAGGAAAATGGTAACATTTGCAATTAAATGCGCGTTCCTTTGTTAAATTTCTATCTCTTTTAAACGAAATTTATAAAGTGCCACTTTATACTGCGAGGATATCTATTACTCCGAGTGAGAGAAGCTAACGAGGTTTGATAGATATCGGAGTATTTAGAAAGTACTTTATAAATGAGTATACGTGATTTTATTCAATACTTTAAAAATTTCATGGATGCCTTTTATTATCTAAAGTTTCCTATTTTAAAATGCGTGCTTACCATTATCTATGCATAAAATTAAAAAAAAATCTATATGTTACTTACAAGTAGTATTGAATTTGATCATAATTTTAATAAAAATAACATTATCACTTTTCTCTATGCCCCATAAAGTAATCTATGGCCTATAAAGTGACTGTCTGTATGCATGGAATAAATGACGTAATTTTATAGTATGTTTACCAAAGAGAATTAATCTGTTGATCTTTGGTGAAAGTTGCATTTTGCCAATCATCTTCTATTTTCTCTTCATATGCAGCTATTGCAAATTTCCTCTCTTTTATGCTTTGATATGAAATATACGAACATTTTATATTGCTCAGGCTGTGATTGTGCCTGGCTGATG
>JAUYWI010067665.1:0-14816 GCA_034780595.1 Parotoplana pacifica
TGTTTGTTGTAATGTACATATTACAGCACCATTTATTGCACCCTCTGGTTCATTATAAAACCTTAAATTTATGCATAAAAATAATCACGTTGTCTACCTTCTAATACAATGTATTTTTTTACCTACTAATAATTATGTGCTAAGTCACATTGAAATTTCTAAAATATACAATTGTTCAATTATTCTTTACTTATATAATTTTACAAGTGCCGGTACTTATTTACAAAATCTTAGAAGTGGCCGGAAACTATAAAAAGTTTGCGGAACACTGCTATAAACATAGAAATAGAAAAGAGATATGGTCACATGATTTGCTTGAAAATCAACAATTATGGATGTTAAAAATATTCAAGTACAAAATACTTCTATAAAACATTTTCAAAAGTCAAATATTGAAAAAATATGGGTAGTAATTACTAGGTACATACAACTTTGTCAACTTTTGTCTTTTATGCTTAAATATTAAGGAAAGAAACACAGATTTTTTTAATATTGTGCAAAAAAGTACCTAATACAGAGCTCATTTAACTGCAAAAGGTTCAATATAGATTATTTACATACAAACCTACTTCATAAATTCCTACAAAACAGAAATGAAGACTATTACCTACTTACATCTGGAGGAGGTTAAGGCCAGTGCCATTATCCATTATGCGGTCGATAGTTCTCCAGCTATTGACACTGTTGTTTATGAGTCCGCAAGCGACGATTCTGTTCGCACTGTCTGGAAGTGGGCCACCTTGGTTTCTTCTGGTGGCTTTAGCATAAAAGGTAGCTCCTTGGAAGACGCATCTAATCGCAATTTGCTCGAGTCTTGCCTCATTGAGGAGATCGTCAACATTAGTTTTATTAGAATAACCAGTAATGATTATTGGAAATGTCTTCTTTCTAATTTAGCTTTCTGAGAGTTTGGAGTAGAAGGAAGCCAGGTTCAATCGGCATAATCGATGCAAGAACGGATTTATGTGATGTAAACATATTGAAGGATATTGAATTTAGTTCCCCAAGTTCTGCCTGCAAGGGTTATGAGTTGTTTAATACAAGTGATGACATTCTGAGTAATGGCTTTGACGTGAGAGCCAAAGTACAAAAGACGATACAGATAAAAGCCAAGGAGTTTGGTGACGTTGACGGTGTTGACAGTTTTATCACCGATGTTAAAGTTGATTTTGAGATTCGCTTCGTTGCACCACTGGGTAAGCAGAATGCTCTAACATTTTTCGGAAGCTAATTCCATGTTGCTCTAGGCTTCTGCAATACTAACAGAGCTATTTCTGTAACAGGTACGGAGCTCATCAGCGAAGAAATAAGGGTCGACCTCATTAGGGATGTAATATTTGAAATCAACTATACTGATTGGGTGAGACACTTGTTCTTCGTTGGCTTCCCACTCTGCTTGGCCTGAAGTTGAGATATACAGAACCGGCTAGAAGGCCGTCGAGAGACAGATATTTGATGAATTTGCTAGGGAATTTGGTGGCTTCTTCGATGTTTTGGGCTATTCCAATGGTAGACATGAGTTCGTTGTGTAGGGCCGGACTCTTGATCATGTAGTCACTTCACTATTATCAATGATCTGCTCGTCACATCTACCACATCTTGGGGAGACGGTCCCTACTCATAGGACTTGAGAAGGGGACTGTAGCCCGTTTTGATTTGGTTGTAGGCGGTCTCATTGCTTCTGTTATTG
This sequence comes from Parotoplana pacifica, assembly GCA_034780595.1. Taxonomy (NCBI): domain Eukaryota; kingdom Metazoa; phylum Platyhelminthes; order Proseriata; family Otoplanidae; genus Parotoplana; species Parotoplana pacifica. The sequence continues at coordinate 1,691 of JAUYWI010067665.1, forward strand.
ATTTTTTTGTATTCTTATGACTGTTGTTATGAGTTGCCTTGAGGGCAATTTTAGTCGCATCAAGAGGAATGGGAGTATTGGTTTGGTATAAATTGACTCTCTAGTTGAGCTCGATACGACAGTGGGATGGTTACCACACTGGAAGGTGATGATTTGGTTCCGGTTGCTCATGTTACTAAGGATGGTCCTAATTTCTTCACCTGTTTTTTTTCAGTTCGTTTGACTGGGTCTCATTTGATTTTAAGGATACTAGAGTCAATAAAAAAGTCCAGATCTTGCTTTTCAGGTTCTCCAGAGCTTCTAAGATTGCTTACATCTCCGCCTGGTAGCTGGAGCTTGCAATACCAGTAGGAATAGCGATTGCGTCAGCTTATCCTATCAAGATGCCTCCTCCTCCATACCAGCTCTGCTTCACCGAACTATCGGTCCAGATACCTGAATATCACTATTGTTTGTCCAAGCTTCCCTGCTGCTACATTCTGTCAGAAGAGTTAGTCTGAAAACATGTTCTTTTTCCCATTTCTATGGTGGAATTTTGGTGAATCTTACAGTAATTTGGCTTGATGCTTCATAGATACTAGGTTCTTCAACTTTCCCGGTTACTGTTTTTTTTGGTCTTGAGTCTTTCCTTCGCGTTTTTGTGGATGATACATTGGAAAGGATGATCATGTTGGAATCTTTTCACCCTTTCGTAGATGATGCCAGCCAATCTTCTGATACGATTTTTGGTAAGATTCAAACCCTGAAGTTTCTTTGAGTTTGATTATGGGGTTCTTCGCCATGCAGCCAGTGATGATCCGTTAGCCTCTCAGCCATAGAAAGTTTTTCAAAATGCCAATTTGATAGTCCGTCGTTGGTTTGACACATTGTTGGTAGATTGTTTAGAATTTTCTGTCTGGTACCCCACAGTTCTTGCCAGATAACAGTTTGACGATGTTCGTACAAGTTGCTGCTTTGATTTTGGCTTTGTCTGCTTGGGAGCCGAATCTCATACCTTCTCATTGAAAGTAATGTCCAAGAAAGTGGGATATTGTTCTCTATGGATTTCATTGCAATTGAAGCTCCAGATTGCAGACAGCTTTGCTTTGGTCTCTTTGGAATCCATATAGCAGGTTTTCGTAGCCGCAGCGGTGTCTTCAGCGAATAAAAGTTTTATAAATTTTAATCCCATTCATCATCAATGCCATTAATGTAAATAAGTCACAAGAGTGGAGCGATGTCTGACCCTTGGAGAAGATCTTCTTTCATGATAACTTTCGTTGCCGATTATCACACTGGCTGTACGAATTGTAAGAAAGACTTTGTCCATCTGATGAAGCAATTTGGGACTAGCCATCTTGTAATAGTTTGTCTTCTATCTAGCTATGGTTGATGGCATCTCTAATCATTTCAAGACAGTCGTCTTCAAGATTCATAACGTATTTGTTGTGCCACTCGTATGGTCCTGAAGCTTTGCCTTTTTGGAGGTCGGCAATGGTTTCCTTAATTTCAAAAAGGGTAAACTCAGCTGATTCATGTAGCTAATGCAGTTAGTTTTAAGGTGACCATAGGCACACTTCTTGATTTAAGCATCCCATGTTTTATCTTCCTTGACTTTGGAGACATCTGTATATATTCATTCAAACAGTTTGGTTTTGCGCCAATCAGTCATACCTCAAAGGGTCTTGAAGATGGCTAAGTTTGCTGACAAAGTTTCTCCAGTGTTCTTTTCTACTTTTCCTAATCAATTTTCTAGCTTATTTCTCCAAATTTTGCTATTTTTCACTTCTTTTAACTTTCCGTTCTGCGTTTTTTCTTGATTTAATAACTTAGTCAATATCTTCATTCCCCCAAACTTTTGGTTCGCCTCTAAGATTATTTCTCGAGCCATTTTTCTTAGCTGCTATTTGCATGGTGGTAATAAGCTTGTTTTCAGATTCTTTGCTAATATTTGTTCTTTTTTTGGTTCCATTTAGACTCTTCTCTAAGGGTCTCGTTGAATCTAACTTGTTTTTTTTATCCTAGGATAGGTTCTTTTGTCTTTTTATGTTTAATTTGTCCAAAGGTGATGGCAATAGGGAGGTGATCACTAGCAATACTCTCTTGCTTTCCCATTTAGTTTTTTTTCAAAAAGGCAAGCAGACACAATGGAGATGTCTGCAGACATCTGGGGAACTGGTACGAGTATAGCCTGAATCCTTGGCTCTTGTGGGGAAGCTAGTATTGAGGACAAGCATGTTATTGGCATCAGTCCAGTCTTTCAGGATATATTCTTCTTTCTCAGGGTTCCATGAATTAGCATGGCAATTGAAGTCCCGTAAAATCATTCAGTTTTCTTGTTGAGGAAGCCAGTTAAAACTTGTATTTCTTTGTTAGTAAGGGTGACAAGAATGTTCGATAATTTCAGAGTTCTCGAGACACAAGCCGCAGTCCTTTTAAATGTAGAATGTCACGACCTTGCGTGATCTGAATCGTTTCACTTTTATGGTTGACGGTGCGGTCTTTTCTGGCTGCGATGTACAAATCTTTGATTTTGGGTTGAAGATTTGCCTCTTGGATAGCATCGATGTCTATCTGGTCAGTTTGTAATCTCTTGGCGAGTTCAACAAGTTGCTATCTAAGGCCGTTGACGTTACATTGAAAAATCTTCAGTTTGAGTTCGGGGCCTGGGTTCCCTTTGATATCACCGTCACCTAGAAGTAAGAGTTTGTGATAGGACGGAGTCTCGCGACATCTAAGAAAACACAGGTATCTGACTCTTGATGGTTTAGGTTGTGATTGCTCTTCACCGGAATTGCCGTATCACCTTTAGCCACGAGGATGCGGCCATCGTTGAACGTGGGTGAGATATTGCCTTGAGCTTCAGGGGACCCGGTTCTCAATTTTTACTTCATTCTGGGTCTAGAGAGCTCCCTCCTCACATGGTCCATCTAAGGGCACTTAGTTCAGCAGTGTCTTTCTCACCGCAATCAGGCAACTCCTTACGGTATGTAGAATAAAATCTTTACTGGAGCAAACATTCAAAATAAGAAATAAAAAATAATATCTGCAAAGCCTTCGACAGTACTAACATCATAGTAATGAATGTAATCCAACCAAAAGATATATAATATATATATATATATATGACTTCAAAATAAAACAACATCCTTTCAAGATCAAATCATGTGAATCTTGTTCTACACCCAAGCTGAAGCATGATGAGATGGTCAGTCAAGCTTGGCGATGGAAAGTACTATTTAATATATCCAAAATCCAAAAATCAGAATCCATAAAACAATCTGGTCAGAAACGAAAAATATAAAATAGTTAAAATACAAAACAATAACAAGAAATATGGTGCGGGACTTAGGACCCTCAACGGTGAGATTTAACCAGTTTTATGTGTACACAACCGTCACTCTTCCAATAATCTAGTTATTATTCAAAATGCAAAAGGCTAAATAATCACTAGTTGAATTAAAAGGCAGATCAAAATAAACTTTTGAGATGGTGGAATCAATACATTTATACCAACAATGCATATTCCTTATGTAAAAAATGTAATGGCCATGGTTGATTGAAGAACCTTTATGACAAATAATACCAAAAATATCATAATTGTGGTTGTTATAAGAAATAAAATTAGGAACAACTACATAACTGCAGTTTTTAGTACCTTCTCCGACATCCCTAAGTTTGTCAGCTTCGACGTCAAAAGTGAACAGTGTTAAGTTCGGACAAATTAAATTTGGCAAGAATCTCCTGCTGAAACAATACTTTCATAAAATTGGTTGTTGATGAAGCCGATAGTTTTTGAACGTTTGTTGAATAGGGCAGGGCAATCAACAACCAGGAGGTGAATAGTCTCAGGGATCAATCTGGGAGTTGTTTTCCTTCAGCTTGTGCTTGTAGGCTCCTGCAATTGGTCAGTGGCCAGTCCGCATTTGGTGGATAAAGGTCTCTCTCCTCTCTGCGTCTTTTAGCCTTGGGAGGATTGAGTTTGGCACTAAAAATCAAGGATCAAATAACAACGTTGGCAGTGTAATAGAGATTGGGATGTTCTGTTGTTCCAAATTGCCGCCGTGGTCCATAAGATTGTTTGCTTTCCTGATGGGGTTGACCCCGCAATGAGATAGAAACCATTGAAAGGTTACAGATCTGTTAATGGGGTCGTTGAGGATGGACCAGATCTTGTTGCCAACAGGTTCGTCTTGTTTGCCATGGCCTCTACTGAGTTGCTCTACTCGTTGCTTTGTTCCAGTTTATGATAATGACAGTTTCGAGGCCTATTTCAATAGCCCTTATTTCAGCCAGATAGCTGGAGCAGTAGTCACCTGTTAGGATGCTGATCACTTACAGGCACATTTTGTGATTTCTAATTCACACATCCTCTCGTGACCGCCATACCACCGCCACTTTAATTCCACCTTCTGTAACTGACTCATCTGGCTAGACCCCCACCTTGTAGGACTGATTATCCCAACGAGTCTCCTGCCCCTGATCGACTCTTAGCTCCAGAGCGACCTGCCGCAGGTATTCTGCTTCATTTCTTCCAATAATTTAAGAATCTTCTTTGCGTCCGACTTGATTCCTTCTCTTCAGTTCTTTTTTCAAATTCTACACTTCCTTGGTAGTGATATCCCTCCTTCTTCTCTCATAAAACTTTGCAGTAAGCCACAGCTTCCTCTTTTTCCATTCTGCTACCCAAATTTTTCAAGCCAGCTTCCCTTGGAGTAGTAGTTAGAACAGCCGCAATCTTCCTCGATGCTTCACGTTGAAATTTACCAAATTTATCGAACTCCTTGGCAATTTCTTGCAAATTCAACTGAAGACTGGTAGGTACTTCGATGTCACTGACCTCTCTCAAGATCTTGAACTTCTCTTTCGCTTTCTTGATCACTTTCACCACACACTCCCGGAAAATGAGTTTATTGTCGTACGTCACCCTAAGAAGATTGGGTACTTCGTTTGTTTCAACTTTTCTTATTTAACAAAACCGTCGCTTCACATTTGTTTACGCTTAACGACACCTGTAGTAGTCCCGAGGATATCACTCATATTATCAACCACTATTAAAGAGAACCCCGTTGTAGTTTTGCATTTCATAGCGAGAGTTGGTCGCCTGCAAAATGAGCTGGATCCTCTCCAGAAATAATAAACAGAGAGAGAGAGAGAGAGAGACCCGAGGATATCACTCATATTATCAACCACCTTTGTAGTTTTGCATTTCATAGCGAGAGTTGGTCGCCTGCAAAATGAGCTGGATCGTCTCATAGAGAGAGAGAGAGAGAGTAGAGCTGCCAAAAAAGAAGCAGACCTGAATTATAAACCCATGAACATTCCGTAAAGAAAGATACCATCCTATCTGTAAACGTATCAAATGACCAAACTAAAAGCATTATCCAGAAAAGTAGAAGTTGTGTGCAGTCAACACACTCGCTGGCCTTTCACAAGTACAAATACAAAATTAATAATGCAACCAATAGAATTGCCCGAAGCGTAACTAAATGAACCTACGACAAACCAACAAAACAAATATTTAGGTGGTTATTCCCTAGTATGACTGTGGGCTCAGTCTTCCTGAGAATCGGCTTATTTAGCCGAATACACAGAAAGAAGAAAGTAATACTATGTATGTGTGATCCAGTACCTGATCAATGATGCCACAACGGCAACAACAAGAAAGTTAAGCACATATAAGGGATGAACATACATAATAAATTTAAGTTTTATAGTTTGTCTACTTCTATCCAATTAAATATGCCTCAAGTAAAAGAAATATGGAATTTACATGATACAAAGAATGTCAAAAATGTATTTAATACTAAATTTAAATGTTTAGAAATCACCCTTTTATAGGAACATAAAACCCAAAATGATAATATAAAGCTTGGATCAAACCATTAATTAATTTCAAAATAAATTCTTGCAATTACAGTAACACTTTAAAATATTACTATCTAAATGGATATTCTCGATGCTAATCTCATTCGACTACTTATCATAAAGATCAAATTCAAACACAAACAAAAGAGGTTTATATACGTATATACATAGCTACCTTAAAAACTACTAAATTCTACCTTCATTTTATCCAGAATTTTTATTGCATATTGAGTATCAGTAGCATTATGAACAACAAGCATTACACGGCCAAATGATCCAGTTCCTAAAGTTCTTATGCGACTAAAGTCAGATAATTGAGCAGTATTCTGTAAGAAACAAAACTGATTATACAATAGATACAAGCATTAAATACTTAAAGAGACTTTTCCTAATATTGAAGAAACTAGATTGCTAAAAAAATAAACACAAATCTAAGGGCGGTATTCTAATGAAACTAACCTTAATACCTATTGAATAAAAATAGTTACTAATACTACCAAATAAAACATGGTTACAGTCTTTAAGTACAACATCTATTGTCATAATACTTATACATGGTTGACAGTAGTAGTAATAGTGTAAATGGCCCCTTATTCACACAAGGTGGTCAAACAATAAGTTGGGCTCAATCACCAAAATTGAATTCTGAGTTGATAGAGACCAACCTATTTCTGAATGAGTGGTATCATCAGCAAACCTGATATGTGTTTTCCAGTTATTAGAATTCTTTCTGTTTGTCTTCGGACAGAACATTGCGCAAAATTCTTTCAGCGTAAATATTGAATAGGATAGGCGAGAGAATACACCCTTGCCTGACACCTTTGCCAATTTTCAGTTTGTCCATTTCACCGAATTCTGTCTTGATTGTTACTTTCTGATCATCATAGAACCTCTTAAAAAGTGAGATTAAAAGGTTAGGTACACCCATTTCTTTGAGGGTCTTCCATAGGCGCTCGTCTTCTGGTGTCATTAACTCTTGGGTCCTTTTCATAAAGTTTTTCAATGTACTCTTTCCAGCACGCTTTGACTTCTGTCATTTCAGTCACGGTTTTACCAGTGGCAGAGTTGATGGTTCCGCATCTGGCATTGAATCCTCTAGTTATAATTTTGATTTGTTTGAAAATGTCACGTGATTTGCCTTTTGAGTTTTTCATCTCGAGCTCTTTACATTTTCCTCTAGATTTGGTTCTTTGTCTTTTCTTGCTTGCTTCTGAAATTCTGAATTCAGGATTTTTACTTTTTTCGGTATCACCCTGTCTCTTTGCTTTCCTTCGTTGTTCTGCAATTTCAACAGCTTTTTCTGAGAACCATTCGATTTTCTTACGTCTTTGTGCCTTTGTGATGTTTTCTTCTGCGATATCTGTGACAGCCTGTTTTATCCTCTGCCAGCATTCTTCAGGGTTAGTTAACATTTTTCTTGAGAAAGATATTTTGAAACATCGAGTAAAATAAATATTTATTACACATCAACCATTGAATCTTTAGTTTAAACACAACCAAGTTTACATTCAAAATACTACTCAGCCTACTGCTAGCATGACTGTAAACATGTCAATAGAATCTATGAGTAACCTGTATATCAACATATTATGGACATTCAATTAAAATAGATACCATTAATTAATCTAAGACTATCCTAATTTAAATAATATTGGCGAGTATAAAAATGACTCACATTAACCGGATTATCCCATCTAGCTTGTGCTTCTCTCTTTGCCTGATCTAGAAAGTTTCGAACTAAAAAATAAGTTGAATTCATTTAGATGTATCAATGGCAATTTAACAAAATAAATTGAGTTAAATGCAGCTATCAAAAAACATTTAATATTTTTATCAATCAATTAGTATTCTGATCAAGAACAAAAAAATTAAAAATCTCTTTCTTCAGAAGAAAAACACACAAAAAAGATTAGCTGCGATGATTGAGAGTAGACATCTAAAAAATATGTTATTAGAAGTTTATACATTTTTATAAAATAGTAGGCTAACTATGGTATCAAAACCTCCAATGGTTTTAGTTATTTTATTAGTGTTGACATTAATAATAATTTATTTTATTCTTATAAGAAATAAGAAATATTAAAAATGAGTGAATTGGTAAATCAAACCAGAAAAAGACATGAAAACAAAGTTTAAAAAAAATGTTTTGTTTATTAGATATACCAAAACGAAACTGTTAACAAATAGGTATTTTTGTTTGTTTTTCTGTGAAGAAATGATCTGGGTGACAATGGAGAATTGTGTCATGGTCGAGGGATTATTTCAGAGATATAATTCTCACACAGACAGTTATTCCTTTTTTGAAAAGGAAAATGATCTTGATGTTGAGCAAGTGACATTCATGCACGAAAAAGCCTCTTGTTTCAAGTTATTAGCTACACAACAGCCCCTAAAAGACAATGCCACCGACTTCTTTGATAATAACCAGTGGTCTTCAAAATGAGACTGACCTTTTTGAATCGTTGCTTCATTCCTATCCTAGTCGCTTGCAGGTAGTATGTGAAGCTCGTGTACGGCATACTGATTAATTGACTCTCTATCGTACATACATATATATATATATATATAATTGTTTTGGTAACAAATGTATTGTAAATAGGATCACAAAAAAGCCCCTATTTTAATTTGTGTTTTATGGGTATATTTTTCCGATACACCCAGTACATTAACAATAGAACAGCAGAACCCATCAAATGAAATTTTGTTTTAAATTATTTTGTGGTTGAATATTTTTCTAATCACTATAGTGACTTTTAATCACTTATATGATGTAGACAATACCAAAAGGAAAATTTTAGTTGCAAATAAGAATTTTTTGACAGGTTATACCTCAAACAGCAAACCTTGACAATTGATGGATATGAATAAAACAAATAGTTATAAGCAAATGTTCTCATTGATATTTATTATTATAATATGTAATCATAAATATTTTTTTATAATCACACCTCATGAAGTAAGAAACCAACAAATGTCTCAAGATCTTCTTTATTGAGATTCCCATTTGTGTTGCGATTACTTCTTGCATATTGAAGTGTTAGTTGACAAAGTGGCAAAAGCTGCACTTGTCAAAGATTTTCTTATGGCATCTAGCTTTGAGTATGCATCATCTCTAAATCCAATTTACTCAATAAAAATATTGGTTCGTCCTTTTCTTCCACTATTGAGTTCCATCGTTTTCTTAGACTTGTCCAATTTTTTCTAATTGCCAGCAGGAATTTGGTTGTTCACTTAGCGGCTGGCATAGCCGATGTCCTTTAGGAACCTGACCACCAACTCGGGGTCACCCTGCAGAATGCCAATAGAGGGTAAAGGCCAAATTGGCGGATTCTGATAGAGATGTAGGTTTGCATCTTCTGCGAAAGAACAGAGGGCAGAAACCTTGGTTACAGTTGGTTTCCCTTCCTTTGTGAAGAGTGTCCATCAGAAGGGGGCAATAAATGGTTCACAGTTGGATATTGTCACTTCTTCCCTCAGAGTCCAATTAATTATAGTTGGGAGGGGCACTCTTTAGTAGCCTCAATTTTTACTTTGGGTATGATTCATCCTATTTGGCCATTTGGAGGTCAATAGAGATGTCTGTCTGCTTTTTATTGCCCTCAGTGTTGCAGTGCCCAGGGATTCAAATGAAGTTGATGGCGATATGTCACCAGCTTGTATCCAATTTCTTGGCTATCATCATTTGCACTGGAGTTGCTTAGAAGCACATTGTAAATCTTTATGAGCTAATTATATTTTTATGACTTCTAATATATCATTAAATAATAATTAACAAAATATAACATAGTTTTGTAAATTTTTAGAATTTTTTAAAAATATAGGTAAGTTATTTATTAAATATGTAACTTTGTGACAGAGATACCACTTTGATAATGTGAACTATTCAATTGAGAACCTCCAAAAAAACACTAAATAAATTTAAGAAATTAAATATAATTTATAAACACCAATATTAGAAGGAAATCCATCTGTGTATTGACCATTGTCCTCCAAATTTAAGAGTTCATTTTCTGTCAAATCAGCCTTGATGTTATACTGCTATACACAGGTTGTTTATACACATTAAAAATATAAGTTAAAAACATCAATTATGGTGAGTGAGCTCATGGTGTCGCAGTTAGAATGCTTGCATGCTAATCAGAAAGTCCTGGGTTTGAATCCTGCTCTGTACTAATGAGGGCAATTATCACAAAACTAGTATACAGATGGATTTCCTGCTAATATTGGTGTTTATGAATTAAATTTAATTTCTTAAATTAAAATTTCGGAATGATTTCTTGAAATCTAGGTACCTGGTACCAACCATCTACCCGAATCTCCTCTGGTTTCAACTCTTCTAGTACAACATAAACTTGAAAATGAGTTAATGAATTCACAAATAAAAGAAACATAGATGTGCAAAGAAGCTGTTTTGTTTGTGGGCATTTTGAGAAGTGCCAAAATTTTTGACTTTGTTTGTAGTTGTAAGACCAAGGAGATTGAATAGCAGTATTTCAATTTGGAAAAAAAACTATTTTTGAGACTACAATATGGCAACAGTCAAATAATCATATTATAATGCTTTCTTCCATTGTTAGATGCAAGAGGTCAATACTATGATGGGGCTGCTAACATGTTCGGGAAAAACAGTGGAGTTGCCCAGCAATTACTTGCAATCAAGCCTAAATGTACATACACACATTGTTATAGTCATGCAGTAATATGGTCAAACGATGTGAATCAATGAAAGCATTCCTCGAAGTTACGTTTGAAGTTACTAAACTCATCAAATACTCACCGAAACGGCAAAGAATACTTGGAAATATCAAGCAAGATACCTTGAATACTTCACCTGGAGTTCGTGTTGTGCGCCCAACACGTTGGACTGTGAAAACCACATCCTTTTCATCGATTCTGGAAAACTACAATGCTCTCCGGATGACATGGGAGACAGCTCTAGAAGAGACTACTGATACAGAAATGAAATGACGCATTATTGGTGTTCAGGCAAAAATGGAGATCTTTTACTACTTTTTCTGTCTCAATCTCGGAATATTGACATTTGATCATACCGATAATTTAAGCAGATCCCTACAAACAACTACAATGAATGCATCTGAGAGGCAGGAAATAGCTCGTCAAACAGTCTCCACACTAAAAAAATCGACAAGACTCTAACTCTGATCTTTTCTGGGAAAAGGTTCACACTTTTAAGAAGAATGCCCTTGATGTATCTGATGCAGTTTTACCTTGTAAGAAGAGGCAGCCAAAACGATTTGAGTTGGAAATGGGGGAACTTCGTTTCATTCAGATGTAAAGACATACTATCGAGTCATTTATTACTACTGTCTTGATAATTTAATTGAAACCATCCAAACAAATTTGATCAACCAGGCTACAAAAGAATTAATTCCCTCAAAAATGTGTTTATGAGTGATGACAACAAGGAAAGTATTGAATCTGTTTGCAATTCTATGAGACATTTAATGCGGATGCAATCAAAGGGGAGGTCTTGTATTTGAAAAAATGGCATTGTTTTTGATTCCATAAAGTCTGTAATTGAATATTTTCAAAACATGAACAAAGCTATATTACAGATGTATCCCGAATGTGTTCGCCTGCTAAAACTATTGCTGGTTTTACCAGCATCAAATGTGCAAAGTGAATGGTACTTCAGTACACTTCGCCAGGATAAAATCTTAGTTTCGGAGTTCAATTGGACAGAAGTGACTGAATCACTGCATGGTGACAACAGTTTAAAAAGAATTACTTGATTCTTTAGATATTGATTTATTCAATCTGTGCCTCAGCTCAAATCATTCTTTTAACTTACTGACTTATTTTTACTGGTATCTACTTACTGATTTTAATTGTAGTTACAGTCATCTACATACATTGAAGAGTATATTATCGTCGCCTTTCTGCACACATATTGTAAGTGATATTTTTTCAAAAATTGAAATAATATTTAAATTTAGCTTTTTACCATTATCTCTCATCTTAATCTGAATATATTATATTCATAATGCATCCTTAACTATTGTTTTTTGCTTGTATACTCCTATCAGGTAGTTATGTATTGCGCATCGTATTGTAGCTTCATATAATAATAAAGAAATTTAAATTAAAAATATGAATCACTTTTGCTTTCAATTTATCAAATTTTTGTGCCTTTGGAGATGGGAGCCCCCCCACAAATTTTAATACATTCCTACAACCCTGTATTATTATGTAACTTTAGAGTGCTACCTTTCAAACTGAGTCTGGAAACAAATATATGGCAGATTTAGACTATCCTATTAGATTAAATAAAAATGTTTAAAAGTATTATGAATAAGTCATGCTTTGAAACATTGATAACACTTTTTTGTGATTTTTTGGAATTCTGAGGATGTATTTTAATTGCTAATGAAAGTTTATTTAAAATTATAAATATATGACCATATTGTTATTATAGAAAATAGACAGTGTAAATTATTTTGAGATTAAAAAAAACAATAAGGCTTTTTAGCTAAACTAGAGAAATTGAAATCACTTTTTAGTTTTAGTTTACACTAAAATGTGACATCTATTTTACAAAGCAGTGTACAAGTATATTACAATTTTGTATTTTATGGTTTCAAATAATATTAGTAAGTACCTATGATAATACTATTATTCATAGTTGGTTTGGCCAATTAATAATTCATAATTAATAAGACCAAGTGATAATAATAAAATTTTATTTTTATAGTATCATGAAATACTAAATTAGAAAGTAAAAAAAAACATTTTTAAAGAAGTGTATGAATTGGTACCAAAGAATGACCAAAGCCTATAAAAACCAGATTCTATATGTGTTTTAAATTTTTAATATTCTTAAAATTAACTTAACAGATAGGTAAATCAATACATACATAAAAAGTGAAAAATATATAAGTATACCAAATTCAGTGGGTATGTAGAGTTGCTTTTAAATATTATTAGTCCAACAAAATAGATTGAGAAAACAATACCTTCAACTTAAATTGGCATTATCACATTTGTACCTAAGTGAATAGCTCCTTTTTTCACTTTTTAATATAACTATCTGTTAAGTTAACTTTAATCAGATTCTGTGTCTGTTTTCTATATTTGATATGGCTAAAGTTAACTTAACAGCTATGATAACACTAATTCAATTTTGTTTGACCAATGAAATACATACCTAATGAAGTTAGTATACTAATGTTTTTTCTCTTATTATGTACTTCTATCAGCTGTTGAAACAGAATGTGAAAAGATAGGACTAAGGCTGAATGCAAAGAAAACAAAAGTGATA
>JAUYWI010067676.1:0-14815 GCA_034780595.1 Parotoplana pacifica
TTAGAGTAATATAACCAAAAGATGTGTAAAAATATAAATATGTCTTCAACATAAAAACAACATCCCTTCAAGATCAAATCAAACTATGTAATCGTGTGTATCTTGTTCTACACCAAAGCTGAAGCATGATAAGATGGCCAGTCAAGCTCAGTGATTGAAAATACCTTTTTGAAGAAGCCTAGGTATGTTTCATTTTCAAGTTATAAGTTACTCCGGTTCAGGAAGAGCTCAAAAATATTAAGTTTAAAGAAACGATTGTTTAAGTAATACCGTATATTTATTCTCAAGGTATCTTTACTGCAGCAAACATTCAAAATAAGAAGTAAAAATTAATATCTGTCAAGCCTTCGAAGGGTAATCATTAAGTTCTGCAACCAACTGAGCTGTAATCAGAATCTCTTTACTAAAACTATTCATATTACATAATCAATTAGCCATATACAAGATCTAACTTCACACACAATTTCATAGTTATCAGTGCTTCAGAAAAGAATTTTAAACGACAATTAAATATAACATATTTTTGTATCTGGATGGAGCCTTCAAAAGAGAACTTTCAGTTCTATATTTTTACACAATGAAGCTGTGGTTAAAGGCAAAGGAGATTCACCAGGAATTGATTGAGATCTATGGGAACTTGTCTCCATCGTTTAACACCGTCGCCAAGGTGGATACGACATTTTGGCGATGGTCGGAATTCGTTGGAAGACACAGATCGTGCTGGTAGGCCTTGGTCCTCCTTGACCAAGGACATTTTGGCCCGTGTGGATGCCATCGTCTAAGAAGATCGCGACATTCTGCTTCAGTTCCTTACTTCAGAGTTAGAAGTAAGCTACGGAAGTGCATTCAACATCATGCACTGTGAGTTAAAACGGAACAAGCGTTGTGAGCGTTGGGTTCCACATCTTTTGAGCCATGACCAGCATGCACAGAGGGTGAAAGTCTGCTGCCAATGTCTGGAAATGTTAGTAGAAAATGGTCCCAAGCGGCTCTCGGATGTGGTTGCAGGAGACGAGTGTTCGATATCTTTATTTACCATGAAGGATAAATCATCTAACATGGTCTGGTTGACGTAGGAAGAGCCTCTACCAGAAACTCTCAAGACCGGTTTCGGAGCAGAAAGTGCCTGTTCACGATTTTCTTCAACACGACGGGTGTAGTGGCAGTTGATATAATGCCGGAAAAAGTAATCATCAATACCAAGTACTACACAGAAGTTGTGTTGCCACAAGTGCTTCAGAACCACGCTGAAGTGTCACGAATCAGAATCTGGATCTCGCTTGCTGCGGCACCATTACAACGCTTCGTCGCACACAGCAGCCAAAATGCAATCGTATGTGGAGGAAACTGGGATCCAGGTGCTGCCAGACGTGGCCCAGACCCGGCCCTGTGCGACTTCTGACATTTTGCAAAAGTCAAAAAGGCCATCGCTGGACGCCCTTTCCAATGCAGCAGTCAAGACCTGGCCAAAGTAGTTCATTCAAAGTTGCGGGGTATACCACCTTCTGAGTTCGCTGGCTGCTTCCAAGCGTGGAAACGAAGAATGAAATTGTACATATAGCATCACGGAAAGTACTTCGAAAAAATAGAAATCTTTTTTTGGACTAAATAAAATACTTTTAAAATCAAATGGTCCCTAACTCTTCACGAATATTTCATAAAAACATCAATCAATATATGTAGGTATCTCAAATAAAATGTTATCAATTTTCAAATGCCCATGATACATAGATAGTAACTCATAATATTGGTAGACAATCAAATACATATCTAGAGCCACCTTTAAGTATCTTTGTAGACAATCCTGTAATATGTAATAAAGGTGGTAGATTTTAAGTTAATTTTTCTTTTTTTTAAATGCTTTACTAATTTGAGATTAATGATATAATTGTAATCTGACTGACTAAGGAAACCTATTAGAAATTTAGTTTTATAGATTTTTTTACCTTGGCTGTCCTCCAAATCGAATTCTGCCTTTGCTGATTTTTCTTTCGTAATATCTTTGTGTGACGCCAGAAAGAGAACAACCTCTCCCTTTTCATTCTTAATGGGGACAATATCCAGAAGGCAAGTGAAAGCTGAGCCTGCCAAAGAAAAGGATATTGCAAAATTAGCCGTTCACTTTTAAAATAGTTAAGTTAAATATAAATTAAATTTGGTTATAAAAAGGTTTCCTATTATTTAGAATTTTTATTTTTTAAGACGAAAATATTTATTTGGTAGCACTATGAAATATCTATCTAATTTTGTATCATCCAATTAAAAGCTATGCCATTTGGAATGCAAGTTAACCATTTATTTTAATTTGTAAATTTGCAAAAAAAACAAAAAATCCTATAAATATTATTTGGTGATCAGAATTGTTTAATTAGGTATAATGTCATTTAAATCGTTAAAGTTTTATGTTATACCACTAACACATTACTCGTTGCTAGGTGGTGCTAGAGTGTGTCAACAAAACTAAAACGGATTTTTAGAGTCTTCGGCTAAATTTGATTAAAATTGGATAGCGTTACAAAAAAGAAGAAAATATTAGAAATAAAAAACGCCAATGTTCCAGGTAAATTGATTTATTAATTTCAGTAAATTTTCTGAAACTTTCGTTGTTTTTAAAAAAAAATTTAATAATCATATTCCAGTTCCACAGAATAATTTAATCTTCTAGGAAAAATAATTTGGTGAAATTTGGTTATTATTCTTTGAACATTTATAAATTCAAAATTACTGAACAATTCTATAAAATTTAATCAAACTGTGAACCTGCAAAAATCAATATGCACTGAAACAATAGGTTTTTCTAGGTTTTTGCTTGCAAGAGTCACAACGTCTAAAAATAGCTCATTTCCAGACATACTAAAACAATCGACCTATTGCTATCAGGGTATTCCAATCCATCAATTTAACCAGATATTAAATTAGAATGAAGGTAGCCTTTGTTTAACAAAGCCCCTCTTTTCGGAAACCTACCATTCTTTTTATAGAAGACCACTTCCGTTTTCAGTTCTTGGTGAGATGTAAGCGCATTGGTGATTTTGCTCCTTTCCGCTTCACTTGTTTCTGGACCCCAGAGGAAGCTGCAGCTGCAATTTCTCGACATCACCTGAGCCCTTGCACATGCCGTCAACTCACAGAACCCATCGGAGCAGTAAACTATGGGGTGATCGCGAGCCTGGGCATTTCCCAGAACAAAATTACTATCTGCAGAAACAATTAATAACAAATCGCAATTAAAATTTAACAAATCAACAATAGAATAGGTATAGAGAACCCACTCCATCCAAATAACTCGCATACATGGACCAGACCCACTTACAATTTATCATTTTAGTGATAGGAAACAAATTCACTGGAAATATTACTACAGACCTTGGCTATAGCTACTTTTTGCTCCAGGGACATACATATTATGTCTCTGTTTTTTGCTCATAACTTTTTTTACTTTTAATTGAATTTATGTATGTAGAGAATAATCAGCATGTGAAAATTGAGAAATGGCTAGGTACATATATTCAAAAGTTGGAAGTGATTTCTCTATCCCTACTCTATGACTAATGGATTCTCTTTTTGTATAAGAACAGAACACTTTTCCTGGAATACGTATGTATGTATTATGTCTATGATTTCCATGGATAAAGTATCCAAAAGTTAGATTAATTGTGTACTTGTAGATCCAGATAACGATTTTCATTTCTATAAAAAAGTCAGACTCGCCTAAACAAAGCTAAAATATATCCAGACTTTAAAACTTGCCTCTTTGAAATGTATTCAAATGATTGAAAAGACATCAGTGGCTGTATTAACACGCCCAAATCATAGAAACTCATTTAAGCTCATTGTAGCACATTCAAGTACCTACCTATGTATATGCCTACTTAATTTAAAAAAAGTTAATGAACATAACTTCATATAGCACAAAAATTTCAACATAGAGAAGGACTGTTTTTACACTTAAAACAGTTTCAAAACGGACTTAGGCAAGGTATACATAAGTACATTCCTGAATTTACAACATGTTATTACAACCAAAAGTGTGACTATTTTGTTGAATAGTACTTATAAAAACTATCCATTTAGACTTCTAAAATTTATATATCATGATTTAAAAAAAAATTTTAATGGATACACTAGTTCGGACATTTGAACAAAGTTCATTGTTTTTATAGGGTCAATTATCTTCTCGGAGATGGAGTCTCAAAGGACAAGTTGATTGAGTAGTTCATGTCGGCGGTGAAGTACTGACATAATGGGTATTCCCCAGAAAAGTAGAACCGCCTCCAACAAAATTTGATTATGCATCGTTCCACATGATCAAATTTGTACATGCATTAGATAAACTCCCAAATATGACAAATATGACATCCTATTTATGAAACTTATTGATGCATGTTTGAATTGAGAAAATCCTAAAAATAAAATTTAGATTTTGCCTATTAATATTTTAGAAATAAAACCACCTATATAATTTCAAGATAAACATCTTTTTAGGTTCATTGTAATTAGAATTTAATATACATAACACACACTTTATAGATCTATTCATATGACCGGTTATTAGTCGACGCTTCCTTATCCAAATAGATGATTTTTATTAAATGTTAAAAGACCTTTACTTCCTAACCAGATCGGTCAGAAACGACAATGGAAAAAGGATATGATCTATACAAAAGATACCTGAGAAGAATTTATCAACTTGTTTAAACAGTTCTTTTGACTATACTCTTACCACTTACATTCTTAGAGAATGTTCAAATTGTACTTGAGAATGATACAGCTATGGAGGGGTACCTGGACAAATCTACTTCTTTTTCTTTTTATGTTATTTACTGAGATTTAATTATTATCTTTGTTGTTAATGGTAAAGTTATTATGTTTATGAGAAACACTTTGTAGCCCAAGAACTTTTTCCGATGAACAAAATTAATTTCTCTAATCAAAGCTATAACACACACAAAACAATAATGAATTTCTATTTTATATAATAGTTTTTGTTGTTAAAATTATTCTAAAGCCTAATTGTTTGAATTATAAACATTTATATTTTCAGAATAATGAGATTTATTCTACAAATAAGCGCTAAAGAATACAATCAAATGTATGCAGCAAGAAAGATTATTTACAACTATTTTTTTCTTATCTTTTTTGTAACATTAATTCTGGCATATTAATCATAGGCAGGATTCGAACCCTGTAACTAAAGTTTGAAACGCGAACCTCTAATGATTGAAAAAATGATAAGAATAACAACTGTAAAAGGAAAACTGGTCTCATGATAGATTTGTTAAATTAATATTTTATTTTAGTGTAGTCAATTTTATTCAATTGGTTCAATATGATAAATAGCGGAAAGTATCCATTCTATGTGGATCTCAAATGATTGGAAAATCATAAACGTGTTTAAACTCTTGAGATTTAATAAAACATCCTCTTGCAATATGACATAAAATTTCTCTTTCATCTGTACTTAATGAGATTGGATGAGTTTATTGATTGTTTTACAATATGTCTAATAGATCACATATCAGAGTCCAATCTTGATTCGAATTTATAAAAAGAAATCGTATATCTTTTGCCAGCTGTTTCAGTAACAACGAAAGGTATTCAGATGTATGTATTGAATATAACTGAAATTATTTAATTATCTCTTTTGATTCCAGACGTATCAATGCTTATTTGGTTTTTCAGAAAGATAATAATTGTACGAATCTGTTTTGCGTTTGCAGCTCTATTAGCTTTTTATACTATTTTTATTTACAATATCATATGTACAATAGTTCATTTTCTGGTTTATAAAATTTACAATATGGTTACTAGTTTCATGTACAGAGTTGGACAGAAGTATCCCCCCAGTAAATAAGCATATAATAATAATTAATTCCAACGTGTTAATCATGTTTAATCTATGGTATGCACTTTGAACTCTTAATTAAATAATAACTCATTATTGTTTATTATTACAATTATTATGTACACATATTAAACATTAATAAAAAGTTTTGGAATTAATTATTATTATATGCTTGTTATTTTGACCAACCCTGTATATTAAAGAACAAAATGGTCAAAATTTGTGTTAGCTCAAACTTTAAAATAAGTGAAATCATTTTTGGGTGTTAGCTCTCACTATATGAATATTATAGTGTTTTTAGATAAATGAAATTCTAAAATATTAGAGCTAACGAAGACAAAAGTTTATAAATTGCTATTTGTAGAAATTACTTGTAAATGTCCAATGCTCAGGGGTGGTAGTGCCCCTACACACCTAGCACATATTCTCAGATTGCTCCTTTACCAATTTCAATAAAGTTTGGAATCAGTTAACAGAATTCTCTTACGGATCATTTGATTAAATTTTTCTTTAGTCTGGCCTCTCTATGGTCACCGAAAAAAATGAAGTTTGGCCAAAATGGGAAAATGCACTTTTTATAAACAATTCAATTCTGAAATAAAAAATAATTAAATTGATTTATATTTGGGAGATATATTCGGGCTTTTTTAAATATTGATTTTTTAAAGTGCCAATTCTTTTGAAAATCTTATTGAATATATTTTCATTAAACACAAGAGAATTGTTGCCTTGCAGATGCCTAACCATTGTTGACAATTTACATTAAAAAAGCTATGAAAATTTTGTGTAAATCTTACTTATACATGGCAATTCTGTATATTTAGATAAGAAAAATAAAATCATTCGAAAACTACTAAAAATGAGCTAAAACCCAATAGTAAACCATTTTAAACCAGTTAAAGTAATAAATTGAGTATAATCATCGTTTTATCAGGAACCAGATGAGTGATGAACCCAATTTGCTAATAGGTTTGGAAGTCTATATGCCAAATTTGAAACATATAGGATGGTTGTATTTGATTTTAGAAACATTTTTGTAATTTTGATAAAATAAAATCATAAATTTTAGCCTAACGATATTGAAGGTCAAAACATCCTACTGCGGCAACCCCCATACTCCCCAAACATCCATCTTTGTGACAGGTACTTATTCGAAACTGTTCGCAACCATTTTGATACAGCTGATGAAATTAAAGACTTTTTGAAATCTTCCACAGTTTACAGCACGAAACTAACAATAAAAAAATGTAATCGAAAACGAAGGCTGGTATGTGTGTGATTAACAATTTTTTTGTTTTATTCACTGTATGAAACATTGTACAAACATTTTATTAGCTAGCATAACTATTGTAAAATAAATATTTTTTTGAATAAAAACGATCATTTTTTGTGATGCAGCCTATATGTAGTATGAATGAACTATTTCGCTTTCAAATGAGAAGGGCTCAAAAATGACCCATTTTCAACAAACCTGTTAAGCTTATTAGGAAAGCCTGAGATTTAGAGCTAACAGCAAATGCCATTGGCTTAGATATTCCTATGAAAATGGATTAACTATGAAAGTGCTATTTTTCCATCTATCCAAAAAACTAACAAAAAAGTTCATCCTTTTTCAGCTTTATTATTGATACATTTAATTTTTTGTATATTATTTGGTTATTTGATTTTATTTGTAGACCAAAACTTTTCTTACTTTTTAATTTATTCATTAAATATTTAGATTAACCCTACGAGAGAAGTAAAAGTATATATTAAACGGAAAAAATTAATTATTTAATTGTTACAAACCATAGATATTGTATCTTGCATATACAATATCTATGTTACAAACTAGAAAATTTAGTTTTTAAATACATTGATTTTTTAAAAATATATACATAATATGAGCGAAATTAACTGACAATACAGGGTGCGGTAAAAGTAACCAAACCCAATAAGTTATTCAGTAGTTAACACCAAAAATCAAAGTCCTTCCATTGGTGGAACTGGATATCTCTGACAGATCCCTTCGTCGAATGCTGCGTAATATTGGGATGAAGCCATACATTCTGTGAAATTTCTTGTGTTTTATGAATACGATCCAATAATCGTTGACCGAATCCTGTGGTCAGATAAAGCTGACTTCAAGACTAAAGGCCATGTAAACCGGGCACAAAAGCATTTATTAGTCTCACAAAATTAGTGTTCCTGGTATCACTGTTTGGGGGACAACTAGTAGTGATGGTCTGATTGGACCCCTCTTTGAAGAAACAGTCACTGGTGAATCGTATTTGAAGGTGCTGCAAGAAAATTGTGGCCATTGGTTTCACAGCGATCTGACATTAAGCAATTATACTTCCAACAAGATAAAGTTCCATTCCACTATACCAGAACTGTTGGATAGGACGTCGAAGATGTGTGGAGTGGTCGGTTCGATCTCCTGATTTGACATTCCCATACTCCTGATACCTGCTAGAAGGCCTGCAGAAGAGTTTTTAAACGATTCAGAGACTGTCCACTTGCAGAAGGTCGCCAATTTGAACACTTATATGTAATAGTACTAGTTAGTACAGTGTGCTTTTAGTTATATAGTTATATATTTTGATTTTGCATAACTATTTTGATTTTGAATAACTAAATCGATAATAAAATAAATGTTATGGGGTTCTGTTACTTTTAACGCACTCCGTATAGTACTCGCGGTGTATTGCTTAATGCATAAAGCATTCTTGGGTGCAGGTGCGGGGAAATCATTCCAGTGTTTTTTCCTCTTAAAATGACGTTGGTCAGGAATTGACCTGACCTAAAAAAGTGACAATCAGGTTTATCATGGAGCAAATGGATAATCTGTTGAATTAGACGCCTGACACTCTGGCACTACCACCAAGGCTTCTAAAAAGGTGCCCCCAATAAACTTCTAAATTAGCGTTCCTTCTTAATGGCTTCTGAAGAATAAAATAAAAAATAATATCCAAATTATTTCAGAAACCAATTTTAAATAGGCAGGAAATGTAACTCAACATTTTGCATAGACAAAATATTTACAAAGCTCTCCCTAGAAGTTGCCTCCCACCTTCTATAGACCATTGGCATATCCTCTCCCAGATTCTGATTTTTGACTCTTTTATGGGATTTTCTAACTGAAAACTATTTCTTCTGCGAATTTTATTATATGTTTTAACTGACTTCAAGAAGACCCAACAATATTGGCTCCAAAAACCCAAATCTGATTTGAAAGTAGAATTTTAGATTCCCTGTTAAGAGATTCGTTGAACGTCTATGATCAAAGGTAGTTTTTGGACTTGGTATTCACATATAGCGCCGAAAATCTTTTCCCTACTTGGCTATTTGATTCGCCAATCAGCTACGATTTTAGAGATTTAAAGAGGACACGTGCCCCCTTCAAAGTTTGTATAGGTACCTATTGAATATGACTGAGTACATCTAACTGCCCTCTCCTGCGTTCTTTCCTGTGAATTATTATTTATGGTAAATTTATGACTATTTGATTGTTTTAAAACATACCTAGATAGACATTTGATTTACCAATCTATGAAATATTTTTAATCCTGATGTGTCTTTAATATAATCTATTCCTGTGGGGATTCTGTGCTAAAAAGCACTTATTTTAAATAAAGGTCGGTACTTATACCATTTAGAATTAGGATTTTTACTTGGTCATAAATAGCCTATCAAGAATTTTGATATAATTAGATCATGCATAGCTTAGACTGGTTCAAAATGATTTTAGTTCCTCTAAAAATGGGTTGTGTGGCATATATTTAATCAAATTAGGAAGTGTCTTTAAATTGTAAGTTCATATATGTATGTACATATATTAAAATTTGGGTGCAAATTTTTAAATAAAGTCGAGTTACAATTACATATTAATATCATTCAGAAGCAAAAAAATAGTTGAATAATTAACCAAAACGATAAAATTATAAATGTTGTTTCACTGAAATGAACAGTGTTTTCAAATATTATATAAATGTATATTAGCAATTGGAGTATCAAATTTAGATGATTCATTTGCCGATTCAAATGTTTAGCTTAAGACTAAAACCTCTGTTAGTTTTTTATCTCAAAACTAAAAGAGGGAAAGTATGGCCAAGCTGGTTCGAATAAAAAATACTAATGATTCAGTTGAGATACACTCTTTACCAGCTTTGCACAGATAACTTGGCTATTTAAACTAAAAAGCAAAATGTCAATTAAGTACCAACTATCTTATACTACTTTTACAGACAAAAGAGTAGTATGAGAGTGTTGCTTTTGAGTTTAAATAGCCAAGTTATCCGTTCAAAGCTGGTAAAGAGTGTATCTCAACTGAATTATTATTTTTGTATTCTAACCAGCTTGGCCAAAATTTCCCTCTTTTGATTGTTTTATACTAAAAGTGGCAAAAAATATGTCTGTTTTTCTATTTAGTGCTAAATAACATTTCTAAAATAATAATAATAATAGCATTTATATATGTAGGTAAATGCACTTTGTTTTTTCATAAAATAATTTTCGAATACTTTAATGTTGACAACTTATTCCCAACCAATTATGTATATTGTAACTATTCAATAATATAAGTAACTTTACATTTAGCTAAATTGTATAAAACTGATCAGGTAGACACTTTTTAATGTAAAAGGGGTGGGTTTAAAATATGTTTTTAATTCCGACTGTTACATTAACATAAAATTAGCGGATCATTCTTTTTACATATAATCCAACAGAATATAAATATCGAATATTTCCATGTATAGGTATTTACAAAACAATAAAATTTTGTAAAACACGTACCATCTTTGTTCATAGACATAGAAAAATATTGGTTTTGGATCAAATTTATTGACAAAAATAATTAGGTAATAAGTAATTCAATTTTATTTGTATATCTGACTAATTGCAAATGAAAAACCATGAAACCATTAGAGCAAAAATAACTAATAAATGAGGGCTATAAAAACGTCACTAGACACATGTAAATCATAATTTGAACAACGACTACATGTTTCCTTATAAACAGAAAAAATGAAAGCTGTATAAGCTATGTCATAAAAGAACAGATAATATTGATTTTAAGACATAGGTATATTATTTGGTCTATTATTATTTATCAAAACTCATTAAGGGCTGTTGTGCTGTAATCGGGGGGAAGAGCACAACTTTGTCATTGACTTTGTTTATAGTTCTAAAAATACCTAATGTCCAATTTTCACAGCTCTACTCGTATCTGGCTAATATCAATATTTCTAAAAAAAATTCAAATGGTTTTTAGGAATCAATTTTAAAATATCTAGATTGTAATATTTCAAGGGAATATATCAGTAGCAAAATTAAGAAATAAGATCTCTGATTTATAAAGTAGCATGTTAAAAAAAGAAATCTTCAGAAATATCTACATTAACTTAAAAATACCTATTGAAAAAAATTCTCCAAGTTTTCTATTTAAGAAAATTTGTATTTCATGAATTTGCTCTTTAGATGTTTTGTGGATAAGTTTTAGCCGGTTTATTTAAAAACGCCAGAAATTTGGTCTCAAAAATAAATCAATGAGCTGTTCAACTACGAGGGTATGCTTGTGAACACAAAATAACGGAAAGGGGGGGGGGAACTAATACTTTTTCCCTTAAAAAAATATAAACTATATATATTTACTCATAACATGTATTTACAAAGTAATATATGTCATAGAGGAACATGAAAAACAAATTCAAAAATACGATTAATAAGGCAAAGTTCCTACAAAGTTCAAACTGGAAATGAATCTTCTCCAATTGACCCGATCTTGGGACATCGTTCTAGCTACACTTCTGTTGATGTCAGCCACTTTCAGAAGACAATTGAGCCAAATATGACGTGGGCGCGCTCTCGTCCTATTTACTCCAACTAAACCAAACAAAGCTATTCATTCTAACGACGTAACCATACCAACTAAGCTGACGACAAAGAACCCTTTGTAGTAATGCTTTTCTTCTTAGTCATCATGATGTTATCAACCTTCTGACGAACTGAGGTGTTGGCTACAGGCTGGTAGTATTTGATGTTGAAGATTCATCTGAACGTAGGCATTTAAAAAGTAGATATTTTGCGAAGAACCTTTTTGGTTAACGTCCAGGTTTCACAGCTATAAAGAAATATGCTGTAAACCAGACTGTGGAACATTCTGATCTTGTTCTCAGCTTTCCAGATCTTGTTTAGCTTACACAACGTCAACATTGCAGTATTGCATCTCTTACTGATCTCATTATCAGAGTGGCTTGTATTTGCTATTGTTGGCCTAGGTACTTAAAAGAGTTAACATTTTTTATGATGTCGTCAGAGGGAGTATAAATATGCACTTATATTACTGTTCTCCATATATGGATTGAGAAATCATATGGCGTCCCTGACATCCATGTATGGCATCAAATAAATAATAGCTATAATAAAATATGTATTATAAAAAGATATATTTGACTTACTTATGTAGTATGACCGGTCATTATTGATTTTTTATATAATGCACCATCTATCAAAGTCTAAAGAAAAGTAGAAATCACATCAAATTTTATTAACGCTCTCCATACCGGAGTACTAAACGCCTCTATTTGGATCACGACATTTTTTATCGATTTTTTAAGGCAATAATGTGAAACAATAGATTTATTGATACCAAAACCTGCATCCAAATCAAGTAGTTTACATTCAGTCAATACATTTTATAAAATATTTGCATCACTGAGATGTAATCAATAATAATTGGTCTTAATTCTCATTAATACATTTTCACCTGGATTTTCTTGTTGGTTGAGATAATTATAAATGTTTACGTTGAATGAATACCTAAAGTCTCCTTTATGTTTTGGATCTCACAAATGATGTCATTAATTTTTAAAATGTTTTATTTTAAGTTGAGTCTTTGCTTTTGCTTCCAAATTTCAACATACGGAAGTATCTATGAGTTTTGATGACGAGAATTTATTGTTTTGCAAGAAAATAAAACAAGGCATTAAACATTCTGAATGGGATTTTATTTTACTGGTGTTTGTATAACAATTCTTTGTTGATGTTGAATTTTGTCTTTTGTAGAAAGGGTGTACAACAAAGGTGAGTGCTGCCGGTGAGTCGGAGGACTTTGAGGTGACAGTGGGACTTCATCAAGGATCTGCTCTGAGTCCATATCTTTTTGCCTTGGTAATAGACTGTCTGAGAGATAAAGTCCAAAGAGAAGCACCGTGGGATATGTGGTTATAGAATTGGAGTTAGGTGCAGAGGTAGAACACAGACTAGAAATGTGGAGAGCAGCAATGGAGGACGGAGGAATGCGAGTTAGCAGGCAGAAAACGGAGTATTTGAGATTGAGAGTAGGCCCTAAGTCAGTAAAGGATGAAGAGGTGAACATGCTGGGAGAAAAGCTCATCAGGTAGAGCAGTGAAGAACTAAGAAAATGCTGGCAGGAAAAAAGTGCGGAAGTGAGCCAACTTATTTCTAAAGGGAAAGACAGAGTATGGAGGGAATTCTTAGAGGAAAGAAATAGTGACAGAGACACTAAAAAGGTGTGGAAAACTATTACATTTACAGTTACAGAGAACAGGGAGCTGGATCCAATGTTTCAATCAATGTCAACAACAAATATATCCACGACAACAAGCAGAAGGCAGAAGAATATATTAAGATGTACGCCAAAGTTGCAAAAAAGCAATAATATCCCCAAGAAGAGGAATGACCCTCTTGGAAATAGACTGGCGAGAAGAGAAAGGAATACCATCAAGGAAGAAAACAGAAAGGCCAGAAAAGGATCTACTAACGAAGAGGGAAACTGTGACTTCACTTTAACCGAACTCGAGCATGCTATCAAAGGACTCAAAAAGAATCGCGCTGCAGGTAATGATGGCGTTTATAATGAACATATCACCAACCTAACACCCACAGCACTGAAGACACTACTCCGGATTATTAACAGGAGTTGGAATGAAGGATTGGTACCAACTGCTTGGAAGACTGGCATTATCATCCCCATACCCAAGCCCGGCAAAGATGTCACCAAGATCGAATCCTACAGGCCTGTCACACTGACTTCCTGTCTAGCCAAAGTTATGGAAAAAATGATCAGGGAACGCATTATTTACTATCTTGACAGAAACAATACCTTATCCAATCATCAATCGGGATTTATATGTGGTCGAGAAACCATATATCAAATCATCAGAGTCACGGAGGATGTACTGAATGGATTCCAAAACAACAAGCTATACAAAAGAACTCTTACAGTGCTCGTGGACTTTGCCAGAGCCTTTGATAAGGTGGATCAGCAAAGACAACACTATTCTCGGAAATCTGGGACTAACCTACAAATGCTGCAGATGGGTTCAAGAATTTCTTAATGACAGGAAAAACGCATGTAAAATTAGCAACAAATACTGCACAAAGAAATGCTTTACCGCTGGGGTGCCACAGGGATCAGTACTAGGACCAGTCTTATTTGTCTGCTATATCGACATCCTGGCTAGAGAGCTAGAGAAGATCAGTCACTTAAAGTTTTGTTTCTTCGCAGATGATCTAACAACCTGGCACTCGCACACCGACGTTACAACCTCAAGTAATGTTATCCAAAAAGGATTGAATGTTGTTGAGACATGGTGTAAATGGGCCAACATGGAAGTTGCTCCCACCAAGTGTGAAGTCATTCTTTTCTCAAACTGGAATGGGGACAAAAATGAACATAGACGACCAAAACTGAGAATCAACAACACTGAAAGAAAATTCGCTGAAAAAGTCAGCTTACTGGGAGTAACTCTTCGCACTGGTATGACCTTCAAAGATCACGTTGATAAAATCAAAAGAGAGGCTGGGTATGTGAGAAGCGTCCTGGAATATGGCTGAGGGATATGGGGAAATTTAGTTTCTGAAACCAACCTCAAAAAGCTTGAAACCGTACAAAACAGAGCGGCAAGAATCATCACAGGGTGCGTGAGAACAACAAATATAGAATCTCTTCTTCTGGAAGCCGAC
>JAUYWI010067687.1:0-14814 GCA_034780595.1 Parotoplana pacifica
CAAATTTCAGCCCAATCGAATCACGGTAAGTATAAAATCCTAAGCCCTTGTGACTACGAGAGGAGTAACCATGGGAGTTAAGGACATTTAGTAAATAGGTACACAACAAAACAACAAACATCAGGTGATTTGCAGACCGATGAGAAGTTACCAATTACCAGTTTACCAGTCAACTTAACAAACAGATGAAAGTCCCTCAGGGATAAAGATGTCAAGAATAAGTTATTACAGCAGGAAGTTAGTTCTATTGTATTTGAGAAATCACCAAAAATTCAATTGATTATTTATTGCCACTACTAACTTTTTTCTTAAGTCCCAGCCGTATGTTATCAACTTTAATCATCCTTTTCTGTATTGAACCAATGTCATCTTTAAATGAAATTAGCTGTATTGAAATGTTTTATTTCATAGCTGATTTGAAATTAGATGCATATGATGTAGGTATAAAAGTCCATTTTAGAAAGTTATAAATTTTTAGTTTTATTTCGGACTGGTCTATGACAACAGAATATGTTAATTCAATATTGAGCAGGTTTGACCAAAGTTGATAGACATAATCACAGAGTGTTGCATTGTTCCTGATTCAAATTGATTATCACAAAGGGTCTTTAGATTAATCATTTCATATATGTAATTATCGATTTTTGACAAAATGGGGTATCAGGATCTCAGAATCCAATAAACGATTTGCTTAGAAAATCTTCAGGTTTAAATTGGTCTATACCTACTAGCAATAAAGTTATACATATGAAAGCCATAGAAGCAAGTGCAAAAAAAATCTAGGCACATTTATAATGTTGTCTATCTATTTTGGAAAATATGTCATTTTTTTGGTCCAAAAACTTGTTTTTTATAATATATCTTTTACTGAACTTTTCAGAATTTTATTTTAGTCACTATAATTTCTGAGGAAATTTGATTTAAACATTTTTGATTCGGTTTTATTGCAAAATCTTTCTTTTCTTAAATTTGATATGGGCTGACTACCAGTAGTAGATGGTTCTAATAAGAGAGAAAAAAAAATCGATATTTTCCGCAAAAGAAATTTAATTTACTGATACGTTTTTTCTACTATTTTTTTTTACTATATTTTCGTACAGTTTATTGCTAGAACGACAATTTCATCATTGAAATGGTAGAATGTCGATATTTTAATAAATACGATTGTTAAAAATTTCGTAGACTGTTATTTTCACAGAAATTTATTTTAGTTCTTTGTTCAAATATTGAGATATCAAGAACGTAAATGTGTCCACCAGTTGTTGTTGTTTTGACCAGAGAAATCCGCTACTTTCGGTTCATTGACTTCTTAATTTCGTTCCCAACCCAATTATTATTTAGATTACTTATTGATTCAGCATTAAGTTAGGTATATTAATAAAATTTTTATTTGTTTAACTAACTGTTAACGATGCCTCATTTGTGTAATTTCGTTCAGCTTAATGTATAGCTATATGTTGGCATGTATGTGTATATGTATGGCTTTGGTTTTGCACATGTGGTGGTAATATTATCCATTACTTCACTGCAATGTTTGTATGTAATTTTGCCTATTACACGGTTTGGAACATTTCTGTCTCTCCCTCTAATCTAATGAAAAAATGCTTACTATATGCCTAAACAAGAGTTAATCAGTTTCCTCCCCTGTCTTCATTCTGTGCTTTATTTTCTGACATTTTATGGACTTATTTTCTTTTATGTTTGTTTCACAATATGTCAGACATTTCTTTTTTTAAATTTAAGTAATGGATCTATTTTTTTAGTTTATACAAATCCTTAGGCATTCAATGTATAAAATTAATAGTAAACGTAGAATTAATGGATATAGTATTGATTATAACAGAAAATTTGTATGTAGCTGTTGGTTTTATAAATAGTTTAGAAGAAAGGATTGTTCTTAACTCTTTTGAATACATTTTGTCTAGCATTCAAATATTATGTGGTTGTGATTATGCGTAGTAGTAGCTAACATTGATGACAAAAATAAGTTCTGGTGACTGTTGTTTGTGTTATCTCGCGTTATTTTGCACATGTTTTATAACTGTGCATGTATTATACGTCTTATACAAATAGCTACTTAAGAGAGATAAGAAAACTTTGTGGCATTAATGCTATCTGCACAGATGGTTGTGATATATACATACCCACTGTTTTTAATTATTTTAAATAAAACAAAATCCTTTTGAATGTGTGTTGGAAACTTTTAGAGGTCTAGATTGTTTGCTATATTGATTTTTTTATTGTTGAAAAAAATTCCTATTATAATTTATTGCTTTTCTTTGATAAAAAAAAGTTTCAAGTCTTGATGATTCCCAAATGACATATGCAATAAATTTCTGAATGCGCTAGGGGAATCATATAAAATCACCGAGGAAAAGGCAATATTATAACCTAATTAACATTGATTATCCAGTCCACAATAATCAGAGTAATTGCACCATTTTTAAAGTATATTGAGTGATGTAAGGTATTTTTGGTCAGCAATTATTTTTATATCTTCCCATGACAATATTTCAGTTTGCACGCACCTAGGCATAGGAGATCAGAAACTGTTTTCAGTAAACTATACTGAAATAAATATTTAATCGATTTATAATGAAAATAAGTTATTGACTACTAATATTAAGTATACTCGTGTTATAAAAACATATGGTGTTACTACGAAATTATAATTGCAACCATGGTATTTCTTTCAAACACAGCAAATATAGCGAATATTATTAGTTTCTGTATTGGATAGGTATGCAATTCACTGGTCTTGGTATTCTGTTAAATATCCATTTGTGGAGTAGGTATGGTATATTTTGCAGCAAAAAATTATTGTACATCGTTCGTTATTCTGTACAAATATCGTTACCAATGAAAAACTTTAAATTTTAGACGCTTTGGCACGTTAATTAAAATTCTCTAGGTATAGGTACCTATGTACATACCTACTGATAGCGAAAATCTCGCTTCTATCCTCTTATCACCCTATCAACTATCGACTGTTTGTAAAGTTATCAATCAATCAATCAATCTTATTCATGAGAAGTAGGTATATATATTTATAAGCAATAAACTTATTTGTTTGCATGTCATTAAACATTGACTAAATAAGTTTTCTCTGTGTGATTGTGAATGAACTATTTTTACCTAATACCTACCTACTACACATAATTATTAGATTATTGCTGTCGTCTGTGATGATGTCTTTGCTTTGGGTGCAGAGCAGATTTTGATGAGTATCTTAACCAAATACTATTAAAAAAAAATTTTTTAAGGAAATGTTGGATAGTGAATGATCAAAGCGTGAAAATGTACGGAAATCAGTTTTTTTGTATGAACCAAATCATTTTTTGAACCGGTAAATGTAAACTATAAACAGGTAAACCAATGCGGGCATAGAAAGTGAAGGTTACAAAGAGGCTACATGTAGATGTTTCTAATATCGACTTTTGTATATTCCTGTCAGATTTTATCACTTTATATAATTTCATTTCACTCTAAACAACTTGGTTTACTTTTACCCTTTCAAAAAACTAGTTTGGCCCATAGAGAACCTTGTTTCTGTACTTTTTTGTGCTTTGATCATTCATTAACCAACAATTCATAAATTTCCTTTAAAATACTTTGTTTTTTCTATTTTCTTGTTTAGGCCATATTTTGTAAGTCATGGGATAAAACCTTGTCATTAATGGCTCTTCCTAGCTATAATGATACTTTGAATTAATAACCCAACTACTATGCATTGATTGCTACTAAAGTGGGTGCCTAAATAAAATCACAAACATGAAACTAAACGGGTCTTTGTTTTGCCTGCCTGCCTAACGAGAACATGATTTCTATAGCTGGTACCTATTAGGTACCTCTTCTATGTATAAGGAAACTAAACATTAATAATTTGTAAATTTACCTGACGTATCGCTCTATTTGATAGCACAACACTTACACCCAAATAGTGTCTATGAAATTTATTTACATACAGGTGTAATTTAATGTAGGTATTGCTAAAAATGCATTTCTGCTATTGTATTTTGGGCGTTCTTGGTAAACAAACTAAATGTCAATATGTAAAACTACATTATGTGCTAGCAAATAATAATATGTGGAAATGTAGTCGATCTTAAAATGTAAAATTGCCTAATTATGTAACTCTATAAACATAAAATGTATCAGATTTAATAATCTGATACATTTTATCTGTATAAATGGTTCCTATTTTGGCTACCATAAAAGGCTATATGACGTCATCAACAAGCCTTTGTTTGGTCAAATTTTGGTGTGAAAACATACGAAAGCTGTATCTACACCTTTTACTGATATAGAAGAAAATGCTTCTATAGGTACATGTCTTCAATTATGATGTTAATTGTTGAGTTGACCGACATAATGGATCACAACGTCACAGCATCATAAATTTAACTTTCGACAGGTAAAGGGTATGTTTATGTTAATTGGTAATAAAAGGCTTCGTTTCCAAGTTATTTGAGATAATTGTTGAGATGGTCGCCATGTTGGATTATAACGTCATGGGGTCTAAATATTTATTTTTCAATAGTTAAAGTACACACACTATTGAAGAATCAATAATTTTAAATATCTCAGTAACAAAATCAAAATAGATATTTACAGAATTCTTTTTTTATTGTTGTTTAATTCTAAATTATAGCATTTAAATCAATCTAAAATGGTAAACAATAAGCCTAAATGTGAAAAATCATTAATTGTTGCCCCTAACATGTAGATCAATTCGAGGAGACCAAAAATACTGTTGTAAGTTAATTGAATTATTGAATATCAACAGTTCTTATTTATTGTTCAGTTTTCACCTTGTCCCGTCAAATTGAGTACGACCTTTGGCGGTCTTCTACCAGTCCCTTCTTTATCTCGTCCAGTCACCTATCTCTGGGTCTTCATCGCTTGCTTTTTTCGTTTAAGATTCCCAACATGACGGTCTTCTCGAGTCCATTTTTGCTCTCATGACATGACCAACGTATGAGTGCCATCGAGGTGAGAGGAGATGTTGTCCCAATCCGCTTGAGAATGAAAACACGTTGGTACGATGTTCTGTCCAAGGTACGCGGCGAACAACTCAACAATTAACATTATAATTGTTCAGTTCTAGTCCATTTAAAATTGATGTCTTTGGCCCTTTGAGCAGGTCCAAACCAAAGGTAAAGTGACCTATGACCTTGGAAATTTTAAAAATATGTTTCTCTTATAAGTTCAAATCAATGTTCTAAATTTCAAAGCAACTGGTTCAATAATTTTAGAGATATGAAAAATTTGCCTTTAATAACTAACTTAAAGTTATAAAAATCAATATAGGTTTAAATGATCAAAATGCATATTTAGACTTGAACAAACAAACTAATGTAGGTATATCTTATAGCAACCAGGTCTAGGTATAATTTGATCACGGATTTGGGTACGAAGAAGAAAAAATGTGTGCATCTGCCTCCCTATGAAAGGGCTTCTTATTATTAGGTGATTTTGCCTAAGCCACCTATTTTAAAACAAATCTCGTTAAAATTTAAAATTGGTTGAGTACCTACTTTTCAAGCTACGAGTTTATTGTTTTTCGACATATAAAAAACACCCCCAATTCTTACATAATTCCTGACCATTGATTAACAGAGATAAACTGGTGGTGTGTGTGTTTAGTATTTCAGAAATCGATATCCCTCGTGAAAAATTATTTAATTTGATAATCTCTTTTTAGTAAGAAAGTTAATTAAATGCACCCGAATTACATACATAGAAAAAGAACCCTTACCGGCATAGAGGCAATTATGTATTATCAGCTAAATGAATTTAGTACCTATAGAATGAAGATCACCATAAGGTTAAGCATAGATCAATATAGCATACCTAATAAATATTGTTCATTTATTGCTTCAGGCGGATAGTATTTAATATACCTCTGTATTGGGTTAAGTTGGAAAAATTTATAATATTTTATTTTACAATTTTGGGCTTGAAGACGTGAAATTCCAGAAAATCAAACCTCCTAATTCATTATTAAAGTAAACGACCAACTTTTAGAAAGAAACTTTTGATTTTAGTGTGGGAATCTTTCATGCGAGTCGAAAAGACGTATACACTTTTCTATCTATTTTAGCTGTTAGATATTCCATTTTTTCGGAGGTAGGTATAGCGTTTTGCAAAATCCATTTCTGAGGTGTATATAAGTCTAGTAAATTGTAACATAGCAAGCATAAGCAACAATGCAGGCTAGGGAAAGATTGTCATTTGAAGAAAGAAAAATAATTCTGAAAATTTAGTTTAAATTGAAAGTGTAGCTATACGTCTTTTTGACTCAACCCTGTAGTTAGGTGGCGAAATAGATTGTGTTTATGTTTTGGTAAAAGAAATGACTATTATAAAATGTAAACAAGGAAATTTCCTATCGATTTCTTTTGGTGGTAAAATCTGAAACATGTTTTTTATTAATTAAATTAGACCAAAATAGCCACATTAATACTTAGAATAGTACTAAGATTTACGGATATCTGTTTTATTAACCAAGATTGCTAAGCACTAACTAATTTATCATTTAGGCAATATTGTTTATTAATGGGATTATGCTTGGGATAATTAGATGTACATAGTGGTATCCGCAATGTCATTGGCGCGAGAGTTACCTCTGTCTAAATGAAATTTGTAAATTCCCATAGTTAGTAAATAAGTTGATTGGTGCAGAGCGACTTAGGAGAGATGGGTACCACGTTTGCCTGTCTCCACAACCTGCCTAGTAGGCAGTCACTTGTAATGATTATAATCATAAAATTAAGTGACACTATAACTCTAAGTAAATGACAAGATTCTTTAAGATGTAAATATCAAGTACTGACATACCCCGCAAGCCTGAGATAAGCATCTTATCTGGTCTCATCAGTACAGCATAAGCATAGTAGCACAACACTATAATAAAATGCTATGAAGAGAGCAATAAAATATTTAGAATCGAAAGGGAGGGAGGCAGACGGATGGATTTTGAAGAGAAGGGAGAGAGAAGAGCAGGGTGAGGAGGGGAGGGAGGGGAGAAGTAAATCTTTGTAGGTATAATTAATAATGAATACCTACATTGATCTCGTAATAAAATAGACGATGTCGTTGTCTGAATTTATAAACACATTTAAATGTGTACATGATAAAAATAATGATTAAATTAAATAAAAAAGAACTTAGTAATAACTCTCAGCAAGCATAGAAGAAAGAAATTGTCTTCTTTATTATTTTTCTTGTTACTAAACTGTTATTATGTAAAGAGGAAGTAGACTCTAGGCAAGGAAGTATTGCTTTAGTCACTGTCAGTTATTATAAATCTGTTTATCATTTACATACCTAGGTACTATTATAGGTAAGTCATGGGTGATATTCGTAATTTCAAAAGAGGAAATAAAAAATCTTAGAAATAGAACATTTTCTATGGAAAATTTATTAGACAACAACAGCAGCTGCCATTTAGTGATATTAATATTGAATGCACGCTTATCCAAATTTAGATTATGGCTTATAATCTGTGATTGTAATTTGCAAGACAAGCATTTAGTACCATAATACACCCCCTCCTTTCCTAGTTAGTTTTTAAAGGTCAGAATCATAGAAGTAAAAATTCTGTTGTTAGAATATTTTTATAATAAATATTTTTCTAACGATTATTTGATTAGCAGATTTTGTAACTGAAAAGTGTCACTGTAAAATGTCGGACGGTAACGATTTAATCACACTAGTCTGAATTTCATAATTTAATTAATTAATTTATGTTGCCACGTATCGTATCTACCTACTCTCAAAGAGCTGCGTTTTCATAAATAGAACTTCTGTGATTTCTTCAGTATCAATCAAATACATATAATTAAACAAATTAGTCGCATAATTAGTGGATATCTGGGAGGTCAGTGCACTCCTAAAAAGGATAATGCCCATTTTTCCATTTAGGTCCTATCCTAATTATTTCAATTAGTTTAATGTTTCTATACAACCATAGATATTACATTTTATAGATAAACCACAGAATAATCAAATTATTTATTACTCTATGGATATAACTAGATCTGTAATCTAAACTAAAACATTGATTTAGAAATCTCCTGTGGTGGTGGCCATTCAATGAAAAGACTTATTTCTATCTTAAAAACTATGATAATACACGGAATTTTATTCCTATGTGCTCTATTTACAATGCGCCACATAGTTTACCAATAATCATTTAGTTATTATTATTTATTTTTCAAATATTTAATATTAAAAATTCTCATTTTAGATTGCGTATCTATAAAAGATTATGACAGTTGTGGTTTGATATACCTATGTAGGTACCTACCTAAATACCCAAAACGTTGAGGTGAAATGATAGATAAATGTAACCGGTTTCATTATTTTCAAAGAATTATTTGAAAACACATAAACCGGTTAAAATTACCTAACATTTCCCCTCAAAGCTTCGAGTATTTCAAGTTTAGGTATATCAGGTGTATACCTATCAGTCTTCTATGGATGGATCAAATTATTAAATTTAGTATGTGAAAACAGCCAAGAATATAATCAATTATTGAGTTACAATACACACAGGCCAGCTAAAATGTACCTACTCCATGAGGTTTAGTAGGCCAGATCACTGATCATCGGATGTCAGGTCAATATCTGTAGAAATCAGGTACCATCATTAAAACATCTCATTGGCCTGTGTATATTGTCAATCAATAATTGATTATATCCTTGGCCGCCTGTTCTCACTAACTAAGTTTAACAATTTGATCCATAGCAGGTTTGTCTACGCGTTAGTAGTCAATTTTAATTTGTTCTATCAAGCACATCAATCTGTGGTTTTATTGTATACCTGACCCGACTTCAATTTATAGTTGTCAATATTTTTATTGTTGTGTTTGAGATGATACTATAGTATGGGTGGTTAGGTATAATGAAGTAAACAAACACCTTTTCCTATTCAAATTGGCTTAGGTATTGTAATTGCTACATATGTAGTGCAGAAACTTACATCGAAAGTTGAAGTAACACTACATCAATTTAGAGTTGAAACTGGATCTGCTAGACGTTTAATAGAATTTTTTAAAGCATCTCACGTTATGCATTGTGAAATAGGAAACAATTTGGTAGTGGTTTTATGGAGATTTGAGGTTATTGAATTCTGGGATATTCCCATGTGCACGAGCATTATAAGGATTGTTTGTTCGTTATTCATAGCCATATGGTGATTAACTCTATTATAAATTCTAATTAAAAATCTAAATTGATATTACATAATTTCTAAATTAAATAATGTTTTTTATGAAGTCCATTTATCACATATGCCGAATAAATTGTTGGTACTTTTAATCAAAAGTCTATTACTAATCAATTCTTTGCGTAGAAAATTGCTGTTACGATTTATTATCAAATTCAAATAGGAAAATGTCATGTTAACTATAGAACCTATTTGGTACTACCTACTTTAATTTTTATTAGTTCACTTTACAAATTGGTTTGTACAGCTTAATACGTGGATTCTTTAAAATTAAATTTTATTCAATAGTATAAACCTTGTTAGTTTATTAATAATTTTAAGTTTACAAATTGGCTCATATTGCCTCTATTGTGTTGTAGGTATACCTATATACATATATATACCTGATCGGTTTATATTTTTTAATAGATAGAAATCTAAACCGGCGACTTGGCGAGAAATAGCAATGTAGTGAGTGGTGATTCAGTCGATTATAGCAAGGATGGTTTCGTTCGAATGGAGATGAAATCTAGAAGATATATTATTCAGACAGGTATTGACTATTTTTTTTGTAACTTGAACTGTGTATTTTGTATTGCGTTTAGAGTTATCTATTTTGTCAAGATCATGATTCTCTCTATATCGATCAGAACTTAGATGTCTGTTAAATTACGCTTGCCTTTCTATTTGATTTTCGGTCGTTATAGGTTTTAATCGCAATTAATTTTGACCTCAATCGTTAAAATTAAAATTTAATTTTAATAGAAGTAGAGGTATCGTTTTAATTTTTCGGTAAAATGTGTTTTGATCGAACTTTCTCATTAAATATTGTTTCGATAATTGAACAGAATTAAGCCAGATGTACGATATAGGTACTACCGCTCTAAGATTCTCCAGGAATTTGCTGCTGTGGTATATCATGTAATAATATACAGAGGTGGTGGCTCATACAACCAACATCTGTGATTGAGTGATTTATTTCTGATGATAATTCTATAACGATGTAATGTGTAGCCCGATGGATGTTAAGCTATTTATTATGACGGCGGTAACCTACTGCATATGATCTTATTTACAGTTTAGATGCAAAGAAAATTGTATAATTTGCATACGACTTGATTACCTACCTACATCTAATTTTAATAATACGGATTACTATTAGTGATTTATATGTATAGATAGCCACCGAGTAGTTACAAGGTATATATAAATTTAAAAAAACATTTCATAATAGATTGATACAATATACCTATTTTTATAACGAATTCTACCCAATAGCCGGAAGGGCTAGCTTGCTATGTTTGAATTTGTTTGGGGGTATTTTTAGAACACGAGTTCTCTCTAACTCGATTAATTATGTAAAAATCTTTTAAAAGATATTAACATTTGGTTTGAAGCTTTGTGTTTATGTAGGTAGGTATATATGTAGATCACTTGCTTTTAAAATGATCAAACTGTATTTTAATTAAAATAATAAGATAGAAATCTAAATCTATACAATTACATGCATCATAATTTATTCATGAAAATATAGACGTATATCACATGCATGGGTTTCTATGGGAATGTGTTAAAACTCTATTGACAATCAACTGCATTTTAATTGTATTACATCTTTTATGCCATTGTACATTATATGACAAGCCTACTTGTTTCCAGCTTTACGTTTTAGTGGCTGATGACGACATATGTGTGCTTTTGTTTTGCCAGAGATTAGAACTAAATTTCAACAAAATAGTATGTAGGTACCTACCAATACAACATTTTCGTCGTGAAATCGAATAGTTATATTCCAACTAAATACTGTGTGTTAGATTCCATTCGTTGTTGTTTGTATGGCTTATAACTAAACCAAGCCTTAACTATTAGCCGTACTGTCTAAGCTAGCAAAACGACTTATCTGACCATTTTTGGTTAGATTTTTCTAATGTATATAATTGTACATAGATTCCATTGGTTGATGCTTATATCTGGCTTATAACTAAACCAAGTAATAACTGTTTGCCGTACTGTCTAAACTGTCTAAACGACTTATCTGACCACTTTTGATTAGATTTTTATAATGTATAGAATTGTACATAGGTTATTATACGTTTCTATTTATGATTTTATTGCATTGATTAGACTCAGAACATGTCTTGACTCAATTTTAATTTACATTCGTCATTATATTAGTCATATTCTTCCTCGAAATCGGCAACTGAGATACCTAATTTTGTTAATTAGTTAATATCGATTTCGTCGGTTGTTGGTCAAAATTTGCGTTGATTGAATTGAAGTTTACGAATTTAATATATAAAATAATAAATTTTCTAAAATGGTGAAAACGAATTTTACTAATTTTGAAAATTTAGCTTTTAGCAGATAACGTATTTTTTAGTAAGTTTTTTCAAAGAGATATTTTGAATTTCCAATGCTATTTAGCTAAAGATGGTGATTGATTTATCAATAGCCCGCTATCGTTATTATGTACCTATGAGCTGTGTGTTTTATTTAGGCTAAAAAATTAACTTCTGAAGCTCATAGTTTGAAAACCATTCAACCAAATTTAATGAGGTTTGTTTAAAAATAGGAGGCTTTGGCAGTTGAACATGTGTAAAAATCATCGTATTGTAGGAATCCTTCTTCATAAAGGGAGGCAGTTTTCAAATAATCCTTTTCTAGTCATCAGTCCCAAAAACCATGGTGATCAAATTACAGGCCTGGTTGTTATAAGATACACATTAGTTCGTTTGTTCACACGTCTAAATGTGCCTTTTAACCATTAAAACCTACAATGACCTTGGCATATATTGATCTTAATAATTTTTTATAATTTTAGGCTAGTTTTTAAAGTCCAATCTCTGAAAATATTGAACAAATACTTTGAAAGTTGGAACTTTGATTTGAACTTTTAAGTGAAACAATTGAAAGAACTTTTGATATGCAATGATTCAAATATCCTTTACCTGCTTTCAAATAACTTACGAATTTGATCTATGTAGGATCGGAAATTTTTGATTTTTCACATTTAGGATTATAGTTCAGCATACATATTTTAGAATTATGTCACTGACATTAATATCTTTCATACAAAATGTAATATCTATTTCTGTTGCTGAGACATTTAATATTATTGATTTTTCAGTAAAGTGGGGTAAAGTGGCCATACTTTTAAGGAAGCGTGTCGATTGTTAATTTTTTTAATAATTTAATTGTTTCATAACATTTTACAGATATCTCAATGTGCTTGCTTAATTTTTAAGCAAAATAATATCTAGTCTAATGTTTGTTAACTAAAATATTTGTCCTCAAACAAAAAAGGAATGGTGGGGTAAAGTGCCCATAGGTGGGGTAATGTGGCCAAGTGCTCTGTTTCCGTAACTATGGGAGATTACATAGGCGCAACTGATTTAATAAAACAAATTCTGAATATAGTCAACAGTTTAATAGATTTTCTTAATAAGTTTGAAATATGAACAACGTAGACAAAAGGAGAATGCGACCACCGAGACTACCACCGAACAAGATTATCACAAGAGGCCCGAGGAAAGAGACGGTGTTGTAGCATCAGGGTTACAGTCTCTTACAACGGCATTGGTCCGAAACCCCGAGGCAGCGCGTTTGCTTGAGCAAATATTTACGAAACGCCAGCCAGAGGCCGCCCCGCATCCGGTACAGCACCTTCCAGCACCCCCAACGGACGTCACGCAGCTGTCCCAGCTCCTTGCCCAGCCTGACCTCACAACAGAGGCGCTCGCAATCAGGGCCAAAGGAGCAGATGCAAGCTCTACTCCAAGAAGAGAATAAAACAAATCTCGGGATGAGAGGGGCTCATGAACTCGAAACATTGCGAGACATCACAAATACCTTGGCTGAAGACGATCTCCTACAGGCGTGAACCTACGTGGTGTAGCCCCTTTTCACGCTCTACACGGCAGCCCGCGGCGGTTGGGGTGCTGTCAAACTCTATTCTTTCATGGGGCAGATCCAGGCGTACCAAAGGAGCAAGCAAGCAGCACTGGCACCACAGAAGTGGGTCTGAGGACATCCTGAACAGCGTTTTAAAGGTGGTGGTGATCCCGCAAGGTTGGGGGCGCTTACCAAGTGGACCTGGACGCAACCCCAGAGGACTAGCAGCCCTTGAAGCCTACGACCACGGTGCAAAACTACTTTTTAGTTTTGGAAGGGCCTGAGCTGAGTCCTGGCTCATCAGCATGGTAAATAAGCATTGGATAGTCATTCAAACCACATTGGTCAACGACATTTTTATAATCATTAAAAAAAGTGCCAATCCTTAATTCATTAAATGCTTCTGCCCTGGAGGCAGACAACTTTTCTGGACACCTTATTGACAGAGTTGGATGTCTTTGTTTAAATGATAGCCACCATTCTTTTGATGCAGATTGACTAGTCATCCATTGATCTGATATTTTGGGTATCAGTTTTCTTCTTTTCAGTGTTCCAGCAAATCCAAAAGCCATTTTATGAATTCTATAATAGTCAAAGGAAAATAACCCCTCTCACAGAGATAGATAGCTCTTTCCTCCAATACTTGTTCCTGGTAGCAAACAATGTTTTCCTACCCCACTTCCCAATATTAGACATGCCTATTAAAAATCGTCTTATTGTCCTTCTATGAATATTATATTCTTTGGTAACAGAAGCCTCATATCTCCCTTCTTTAGCTTCTTTCACAGCTTGTTGAAGAAGATCTTTACCATATGAGGCAAATGTTTTTCTTCTAACATATTTCCTCGACATTGGCGATTCTTTTTTGATGAAGTCTACAATAATAAGATAAAATACCTTATTTTGGTAATAGTAATTTTAGTTATAATGTAGGTGTGGCCACTTTACCCCACTGTAAAGTACACATATACAAACATTATTAAAATAAAAACTGCTTGACATATTTTTTATCTGACTGAAACTATTGTGTCTCTTCATGCTTTATAATTATTATTGTTAGTTATAATTAACAAATATTCCAAAATCTTTAAAATATACTTACTTTGACAAATTAGTACAATTTTCCGTTATGCTCCAAAAATTTGTACCTCGATTTGAAATTGGCAGTATTTATTAGGAAATAACAAATAATGCTAAAACTATTATTTAAAACAAAAGTAATACAATGTATAGCAGAAAAATAAAAGAAACCATCATGGGAAGCATCAAGAAAATTTAGTAAAATACAATCATTGATAGCTAAGACAAAATAAATTTTACTATGGCCATTTTACCCCACTGGCCACTTTACCCCACGTTACCCTAATGCTATGATAGTTTTACTTGGCAAATTTTAAGGCATTTAAATAAACAGTTTATATTTTATCATA
The DNA here is from genome assembly GCA_034780595.1 of Parotoplana pacifica. NCBI lineage: Eukaryota > Metazoa > Platyhelminthes > Proseriata > Otoplanidae > Parotoplana > Parotoplana pacifica. The sequence goes on from JAUYWI010067687.1 coordinate 14,533, forward strand.
TGATTAAACGTCCAATTTTTCCCTTTCGCATAGGATTTAAAAAATGGTCAAATTTTGTTACCGAAAAATTAATAACTTAATAAATGCTTATTATAAATGTGGAGTTCAACAATAACTATAACTATAACAATAACTATAACAATAACAATAACTATAATTCAAAGTTAATACATAATATTATATACAGCATAGAGTAATGAAATCTAATCCTTACTCATATGATATACAGGGTGGGCCAAAAGTCCCATATACTTTTTGAAATAAAGAAAATAGTACCAAGAA
>JAUYWI010067698.1:0-14813 GCA_034780595.1 Parotoplana pacifica
ATCAAAATTCAAACTATCAAAATTGTTAGTTTCAATTAACCAAATAATTTGAAACTTGCAGAACATTTTAATGATATTAGTTTCAATTAACCAAATAATTTGAAACTAACAAATTTGATAGTTTGAATTTTGATACAAAAACACATATTTTCAAGGGAGGTCCATTTCTTTTTGCCGGGGCTGTACATATGTATTTATTAGATATTCTAAAATAAAAAAATTCGATATTTGAAAGATTATAATGAAATCTAGTCCTCGGTTCAGTGGTTTCTCTAGTAAAACATCCGAAAATGGCTATAATCTTTCAACTGTTTTGGCCAGTTGTTCGGATCGTTCACAGTCTGCTCAATGATAAAGCTGAAAGCCAATCAAGAATCGCCTCTACCTGTTACTTAAGGAAGTCAGATAGTGAGAGAAACACATAGCCCATTTCTCACTGAGCACTGTGGATACCTGGAACACTCCAAAGCTGGTTTCTGCTCTACACTCACACTTTATGAATTTGTTAGAACGACGTACAACCTTTACTTATGAAAATGTATAGAGACGAAATGGTCGCAACAATTAAACTTGTAAATGAAAATATAACTGATCCTTCATTCAATCTAAAAGGACCATGAAATTATGGCAATTCCATTCTCAATCAAGCATATTAGATGACCCTACATATTTTGAAGTGTGCCTGAGCTGGCCCTCAAGCTCTACTGACTAGGGTTTTGAGTTGCTTGGTCCTAATACATTTTAGTGTGTTGTCCGAATAAGAAGTCCTTCAAGGGTGACATCCAATAAACATACATAGGATACTAACCTTCTGGGAATTCAACCCTCCCTTGATCAACACACAAAATATCTTCAAACAACTCATACCTTAATCAAGGAAGTGAAGACTCTAGCCAGTAGACTTTGGGGGGTGGGGATGGTGGGAAGATAAGACACAGTTTGAAGCGTGTATATACGTCAGGAAATGTATTTGAGATATGTAGCCGGTAGTTGGATATCTCATTTTCACCTTCTCAAAATTAAAGAAAACAGCAGCTGAAAGCAGCTACACTGTAAATAAAATGGGTCCGTATGAGGGTCCGGCGAGCTCCTATATGCGGAAGGTAGAAGATCCGTATAAAAAGGGTCCGTAATTACAATAGTTATTTTCTATACTTTGATATGAATTATTCTTAACATAAAGCGTTTTATATTTTATTGCTCAGTGAATTTATTGTACACAAATACCTTTGCTTATACTAATCAAGTCACATTTAGCAGTAGTTGACTTAAAATTATTAGAGAAAACCAATAAAATTGATTTATCCATCTCAAGAAGAAACTGAACAAAATTGTATGTTAATTTATTCTCTTGTTGAAAAATTGGTTTGTTTCATTATTGGAACAATCTAGACACTTTATGGAAGAACTCTTATTTTGAATTGTTTCAGGAAAATTATGTTTTGTACAAAATACATTTGAGTGTTCATCAGATAATGAAACAAACCAAATTTTCAACAAGAGAATAAATTAACATAGAATTTTGTTCAGTTTCTTCTTGAGATGGATAAATCAATTTTATTGGCTTTCTCTAATAATTTTAAGACAACTACTGCTAAATGTGACTTGATTAAGCAAAGGTATTTGTGTACAATAAATTAACTGAGCAATAAAATATAAAACGCTTTAGGTTAAGAATTATTCATATCAAAGTATAGAAAATAGCCATTGTAATTACGGATCCACTACCTTTCTCATACGGACCCTAAGGGACCGCATATAGGAGCTTCGCGGACCCTCATACGGACCTATTTTAATTACAGTGTAGAATAAATTTAAAAAGAATCGAAACAAAATTTTTTACCGATAATTTTTAGCATAGAAAAAATACATCACTCTCTGGTTCAACAATCAATTGATGCTCTGTTAGGGCTAAGAATAAATGCTACCCCCTCCCCTTTTCATTTTTTACTCCCCTCTTTCTTTCCTCCACTCCCTGCTTTTGTGCTACCCCCTCCCCATTTCCTTCTTTCCTCCCCTCCTTTTTTCCTATCATCTAATTTTTTTCCAACCCAAATATGTCTACCTTGTGACACTGGTCGTTGCACGTAAACGTAGACCTACCACCTGGACTAAAACAAATACTGAACCGATTTATGTGAAATTTCTACACACATTTGTACAAATCGGTTCAGTAGTTGTGCTTATAAAATTAAAAATATTAAAGCTCAGTCTTTTGTAACATTTGATTTCAGCAATTTATACCAATTTGCCTCTTAATGAAATCAATACTCAGTTAAGTATGCTTATTAGTAAAATGTTTTAAAATTCTAATTATATTGCTGTCTATCTTTTCACATCTAAAGTTTTATTCACCAACAATTCCATCTAAGAATTATTCTTACTTCACCTGTACGGACCTGTGTGCTGGTCTTAATTTTATTCTTTGCAACACTTTGGTTAAATTTGGTCCTCCTGTTTTTAATCAAATAAAAGGTATACCTATGGGAGGAAATGTTAGTCCTCTTATTGCTGATATGTACTTATCCTGGAAAAAATGTCTCTATATTTTTAATTTCTCTAAATTGAATCCCTCTTTGGCACTGAATGTTTCTAATAATTCTAGATGATATTGCCACTCTTAACATTGTTAATTTTCTAGATAATCTAAAGATATCTATCTCAAAGATTTAATTCTTAAACAAATTAAGAGATACTTTTATTGGTGTTAATTTTGAGGTTATCAATTATCAATTTCATACTAAAATATACCGTAAAGTAGATGATTTTTCTTTTGGTTGTAAATATGTGATTCTTTGAGAGTACCTAATATTTATTCAGTTATTGGTTATAATTGCCTCTACAGCCAACTCATTAGATATGCATTTATTTGTGTCTCCCATGAAGAATTTGCTTTTCGTGTCAAGTTACTTTACAATATTAAATTATGCGCTAAACTTATTTAAAAAAAATTTAATATGTTTTGTAATACAGTAAACTTCTTCTCAAACAACCATCTTACATCCCAAGAAAAAAGATCGTTTGAGTTCGTATAAAAAAATTAAACGGGCGGTTTTTTCTTTACACTATGTAATTGATTTTAATTTTCTCTTTTAAATGTAGTTATCTATGAAGCTGTAGTTACCTTTAAATAACTTTAAAACATCATAACAAAATAATCTGCAGGCTTAGGTATATTTAATTTCTGAGATTTTGATTTGTTGTCGATTCACTGATATTTAATGCTTACATAAATAAATTAAACAATATAATCAGGTAAGTCATGTTGACACCATGGTTGTTGACTCGCTGATATATTTCATGCGTGTGATGATGATGACGGTATGCTCATTGCTGAGCGTCGGCCAGCCCATTTGGAATGATCCGCCAAGCTTTACGATCCTTTGTTGGAGAGTTGACTAAATACACAGTCAATCAATACCATTTTCTGATATTGTCAAGATACTGGATCTTTGGTTCTTCTTCTTTTTTTTCTGGGGCTACTGCCCGTCACTTACAAGCGTCTGATCTGCGATAGATACTTCTCCACTTTCTCCAGGTTAATTAGCGTCCCTGGATGTGGTTCTAGTGCAAAGATGAGTTTTCTTGGCGGCGCAATCAAGGCAGGGCATCAAAAGAAGAGATGTTCCACTATCTCTTCCGTTTCACCGTGTTTGCCGCATATTGGGCTATTTTCTTTCCCGATGTTATGTAGGTACAGTCTACCAGAGGGCTTTTACCTGTCTACAGCTGGTGTAGCCGCACTGCCGATTTCCTCGGTAGATCTTTGAATTTTCCTCAACATATTTTAAAGTGCCATGATTTTCTCGACTACTTTAGCTTTTCATTCATTAGGTTCCGCTTTACTGCTTTCACCGATGATTCTACATCGATTGAGATATGCTTCTGCTCCTTCTCAGAATTCCTCTTTGCCGCTTCTTTGAAGCCCACATTGAGCGGGAATCCATTCTTCAGGTGTTGTCGTACGTGCGACGTACATTCTAGAAATCGTGGTAATTTGAACCTTCTTGAGAGCTTTCCAAGGGGGATAGCCAGTTCCGACTGCTCGTGCTTCCCTCGGTAGGTGTTCAATATTGCATTTGTCGCCATTGTTTCTAGCGCTGTTTCTCCACCCAGAAAAGTTCTTTTAACACTTCAGGGGTGAGTGGCTTGTCACAATCTTCAGAGGGTCTTCCAAATTCCGTCTTAACGCTCTTTCATAGAGCTTGGTCGCTTTTAATGCCGCTCAGACTTCCATATTTTCTAGGTTCGCTTCTATCTGGACCACTGGCGCATACGCAGCAGTCTGTGATGACTTTGTCTACTGTATTTTGCTCCACTTCAAGTTGACCCATTGCCGTCTCAAAGTTTGTTGTCATTCAGGCTCCTCCCGCATACTTTAGTGCTGATCTCACATATCTGAAGTATACGGACCTGAGTAGTTTTTCTCCAGCACCCCAGTCTCTGCCACAGAGAGCAGCAGAGGCCTAGTTTTGGCTCGTGTTCTCTTGACATGTTCACTGAAAAGAAGTAGCCTATCGAATGTCACGCACACGAATGTTGCATATTTACTTGTTCTAAAGATCTCGTTGTTGATTGTTATTGGGACCTGTATGTTTTCCTCTCTTGACCAAGTTGAGAAAAGAATGCTTTCTGATTTTTATGCCACTAAAGTTTGCTTCCAATTTACACACGCGCGTTAGCCGCTGTTTGGCTAATTTTCAAAGCTTCCGGAATCTTATGGTTCTGGGCGGTAATAGCAAGGTCATCTGCAAAAAGGTATTTTCCAGACTCCTCAGGTATTTCTCTGTTAAATCTGCAATCAATTCCAGAAATAAGGTGTGTGCTAGAACAGAACGCTTCTCTGAAAGTTCGGTTTTTGCTTTAACTGTTGTTAATCTTGACCCTGACCCTTCTGTCTTGAAGGAAGCTCTTCAGCCATCTGATTATACAGTGCGGCACCTTAGTTTTGTATAATTTGACAATTAGTCTTTGGTCTACCTGTATGCCTTCCATTTGGCGTTACAGAATTGGTCTTATGAGGTCGCAAATCTCTTCTCTACATTGTTGCTGCCCATAGAAAGATAGTTTCCCCACTATATTGTAGATATCTTAATTACCTGTAGAGATTTCTGTCCATTATTTTATTAACTCAAGTTGGTTTGATAAATAAATTAAACAATTTAATAACACCACAGCTGTCAACTCACTAATAGTTAATGTACCCTGCTATGTACATATTATATACACCAATATAGAGAATAAAATTAACTTAAAACAGGATTATATAAGAAAGTCTCTTGTTAGGGTAAAATGTCAAAATTGCTCTCAAAATTAGATCGTTGATCGCGTTAGAGGGAGAGTCGTTTGAGAGGGGTTAAATACAATGTAAAATGTATCCGTGCAAAACTATTGGGTCATTCCAGAGGGGAGGTTGCTTGAAAGGGGGTTTATTGTACATATAAAGATATTATTTCTAAATAAATTCTTGATAATTCTGATTTAATTTTAATTTACACATCAAAAACCCATCATTATTTTCTATTTCTATTCCTTTAGATTCTGCCAATTTTGATATTGGTATTGATTCTGAATCTAATATATTCAGATACTAAGTCTAATAGTAGGTAATTCTGAATTTATCAAATTTTTTCATTATACAATTCCTCATAATTCTGATGCCAGCATTTCTGTTAATGCTGTTAATTTTGCCAGAATTAATAGTTTCTTTTGTCACAATCCTCCAAAAGATTTACCAAATTTAGGTAATATTTATTATTTAAATAGTTTAATCCAAATATTTAACTTTCTTAATATCAATGGTTATTTAATTCCAATTATGAGTTTTACTTCTCTTATTACGGGCTGGGGAATGATCTTCTCAGGGTTAGAAGCCCACTTATTGAACCTCCTACTGCCTGGTTACGGGCGTCTCCACTGCCACAGAAAGTTGACGGTCCCAAGCCCGGGTAAATGCTGAGGATTGACGGCAGGAAGAGCATCTGGTCATAAAAATCTGTGTCAAAACAAATATGAGAAACCCAGGTAGAGGAAGTGAGTGAAGAAGAAGTATTCAGGGCTTTAATGCGTATGAAAAGAGAAAAGGAAGTTGGACCAGATGATATACCAGTAGAGGCATGGAAAGCACTTGGTTAAACAGCGATTGAGAGCTTAACAGCCGTGCTTAGAAAGGTCAAGGAGACAGAAGAAATGGCAGAAGATTGAAGACGAAGTATCTTAATCCAAATCTTCAAAAACAAGGGTGACATGCAGGACTGTAGAAACCAACCTGGCATCAAACTAGCATCACAGACCCTGAAATTGTGGGAGAGAATTGTGGACAAAAGATTGAGAGAGAAAGTGACAGTTACACACCAGCAGTTTGGTTTTATGCCTGAGCGGAGTACAATAAATGCTATTTTTGCACTGCGGCAGGTGATGGAGAAGTATAGGGAAAGACAGAAAGATATTGCACTTTATCTTTATTGACTTGGAGAAAACAAGAACTGTGGAACTGTTTGAGGTTGAAGAGAGTAGAGGAGAATTACATCAAATTCATCTAAGAACAAGTACATAGGGTGTACAACAAAGTTGATGTGTGCCTACGGTGAGTCGGAGAATTTTGAGGTGACTCTGGGACTTTATCAAGGATCTGTCCACTTCTTTTTGCCTGACCAGAGGGAAGCACAATGTGATATGCTGTTCGCAGATGATGTGGTTTTAGGATTGGAGTTAGAAGCAGAGATAGAACATAAACTAAAAATGTAGAGAGTAATAATGGAGGACGGAGGAATGCAAATTAGCAGGCAGAAAACGAGTTATTTGAGATTGAGAGCAGGCCCTAAGTCAGTAAAGGATGTAGAGGTGAAACTCCAGGAAAAAAAGCTCAACCAGATAGAGGAGTTCAAATACCGGGTTCAACAGTTCATGCAGATGGTGGATCTGAGAAAAAGGTGAAGAAACGAATACAAGCTGGATGGGGTGCGTAGAAAAGAATAACTGGTACTATATATGACAGAAAAGTACCAGACAAGGTAAAAAAAACTGTATAAGACAATAGTGAGACCAACAATTCTGTATAGGATAGATGCTGTGACTACTACAAAAGAGCAGGAAGAAAAGATGCAGGTGGCAGAGATGAAAATACTAAGGTGATGTTTAGGACTGACAAGACTTGACAAAGCGAGAAATGAAAAGGTGAGGGAGAGGATGATCACTGGAAAATTGGAAGGAAAACTGAAGGAGGTGAGGCTCCGGTGGTTAAGACAGGTGGTGAGGGGAGAGGTGGACTATGTGGGTAGAAGAGTCAGAAAGATGAAGGTGAGGAAGAGGAGGCGTGGAAGACTCAACAAGAAATGGGAAGACTGGTTCCAAGATATGGTGCAGGTGAGATTATTCCGTGATTTCAAGGATCTTTACTAAAACAAGAGTATACAATAGAATTATCTTGTGTGGGAAGCCCCCCAAAAATAATCTCAAACATTTTTTATGCTCCGGCTGTTTTCCAGATTTTTAATTTTGCTAAATCCAATGTCTGATGGAGACGGTGGCAGTCCAAGAGGATAATGCAATGGACCGCAAGAAATGGAGTGAAATTATCCACACCAGCGAGACCACCTAAATGTGGGAAAAGCCAAAAGAGGTGCTTGATTCCTTCTTGAACCTTAAGCTTTACATTAACATGTCACTATTTTCTTTATAAATTCAGTCCTTTAATGTAGCTTCACCCAAGAAAGAAGTCAAGTGTGGTTAAATCAGAACATTGTAGTGCCCTTCTTCCAATCCAATTTTCAATAGCTTAAGTTCTCCAGTTTTGTACAGCAATGGCATAATGAAATGGTACTCCATTAATTCCAGACTCCATGAATACGTAATATTGATCACCATTTATCCAACTGCATCTTATACAATTTAGCACAACTTAGTACTTAAAGTAGTACACGACCATTAATAAAATTCTTTGGTTTCTATTTAAAAAAATTTGGCTTTACTAGTATGTGGTTGAAAATTTGGCGTGTGAAACATTTGTGGAGTGTGTAATAAATCTATCATCATAAAATTTAATGTTTTAGTTTCCTACTTGAATATGATTACACTAGGCTGATGATTTTAAATATTGTTTGGTTTGAAATTATTTACTATCTATCTAGTCCAATTTTTGGAATTTGAAATAGTTGGATTTTAATAAATGTTTTCCGACAAAGAATAGTTTTATGAAGTCTTTTTCGTTTATTAGATGAAATAACAGCTTTATTTTAATGGATACTGTTGGGTGCGCGCATAATTATTACGTCTAGGGCAGTCGGGTGAACTCTTCAAAAAAGATTAGGAATGTAGCCTAATTGAAATATGAAAACAAAATTTACACATAAAGTAAAACTAATACCTCAAAATGTAAGAATTACATAATTACCCACATATTATGTAGGAATTTCAAACGTTTTATAAACCGCTTAAAATATCTAAAAATCTCAGTTTATTAAATAGATTTTGATCATGACTAAAATAGACTCAAGTGTATTTATTTCTGTAGCTGGAGTCAGATTTTTTGTGACACTCTAATTTCAGTATAACAAAGTTATGGTTTTTGCATCGCATGGAAATATACTGAATGATATAATTTAAAATTTTTACTTGATAAAAACGAGTATATTTATGTAAATAGAATGGGAACTAGAATCTGACGTTGAAGAGCAGCTTGATTAGCGATATTGTTAATTTATTGATACGCTACTTCGTATGTAGGTTAGTTGGCCAGGCTTGGTTGATGAACGGTTATGACCTCTTGACTGTACTTTTGGTTGTCAGTCATTGCATTCAAATTGATTCTGGATGACGTGCACGCAACGTGCCTTGTTACCCCCCGTACCCCACCCACCCTCTCTCACATACTCTCGAATGAACTTCTTGTTACCTTTCGTCAACATCTCTACGCATGGAGTTTAATATGAGCTGTCGTTGGTTTTTCATTTTGCAGTCTTGAGTGAACGTTGAAATCTTGACCAGCGATAGCGATGATGACTCAGCTTTTCCGCTGGATGATCTTTTGACCTTTTGTTTTCTTCGTGTGGTACTGAAGATTATTATTGTGTAGTTTACAGTCGCGCTAGACAAAACGACGATGAATTAGGCTACGTACATTTGGTATCCAAGTTGAGTAGCAGTGGACTGGTGATATCCAGACGTTAACTCGGGTCTTAGACAGTATTGAACTTGTAGGCTTTGTTGGAAAATGATATTTTTAGTATAAAGGGAAGAATGGGGTGAAAGCTAACCGTAATACCTGTTGAGTAGATTTATAAAGCCACTGAAAAACTACAGCTTTTTGTTCTTTGAAAACAGTATTTTTGCTGGTTATTAGGACTTTATGGGCCTTCTCAAACAGTAAAGGTCCCACACAATGATCACATAATTTTACTAAATAGTTCGATTCTTCCTTAATGGTTATAATATTATTATTATGTAATATTTATTATGCTCCATTTTGTTTTCTATTGGAAGAAACTGCACTGAACAAAAGTTTAAGTCTGATTCTATGAAGATCACTAGGAGAGTAAAAACTGTGCATTAGTGGAATACAGGCACCTATGTATGTTGCATTGTTGTTGAGTAGGCTATAGCTAAATGTGAAAAGGTGAAAACAAGAAAGAAGGCCAGATTTAGTTTTAGCGAAATCGGAACGTCGTTGGGTTAATGTGTACAGATTTTGAGGGGTGCCATTTACATAGAGATAATGTGTTTACCAGAGATGTACTTTAGTAGGTGAAGTTTACTTAGTTACAAATCACCTACTAGAACTGCATTCATTATGTCTACTAACAGAGGTCTTTAGGTTTCAATAAACAGAGCTGTGGGTACTATCCATCTTAGAAAAGTTTGAAGGCAACCCAAAAATGATTAATATCTTAACATTTGTGCATATTATTAAATGACTTGATTGTTTAGGTAATCAATCAGCAATATGTATAGTCTAGAAGATTTTTTATTGTTTGTTTTTTGTTAAAGTCCATAATTTCATGCAGCTTCTAGCGCTATCTACTGTATATTAATAATTATTGGGCGGGGGGGAGTCGAGTTTTATTTTTATATTGAGTTACTTATTTTATGATTACTGTCTCATGCATTTTAGCGCTACGAGAAACCGATGTTCACGGGCACGGAGTATCTCGAGTTTTATCAAAAGTCAAAGAAGCAGTTCAATTCCCGTCAACTTCATGCTCTGGAGAACCTTTACTCCTGGCGAGATAGCATTGCAAGACTCGAGGACGAGAGCACACCGTAAGAACAAACATGGATTAGAGAGAGGATCATAGAGTAGAAGTTGGAAACAGGATTACAAAGTAACAGTTTAGAGAGGAGATTTTAGAGTAGATAGAGGGAAGGGGAAATCCTTGGTTGCTTCCATTTATTTTTTAAAAAAATCAATTCACTTGGCAAACTTCTTTTTGTAACGACTCGGGCAGGAGTTTGTTTTAACTGACGACAAAGTATCGGTACAAATAATTATTTAAATGTCGCATAAATCAAGATCGTATACATAATAGGGGATGGTTAGGTACACACTGAAGATGACAGAGATTCGATCTAATCTGTTATTGATTTGCATCGAGGATGGTCAAATTATAATACTTATAAATATGGTACCTACTTGATTCTTCAAAAGGGCGTAAGTAACCTATTCATACCAAACAGTTTCTGTACTGCTGTAGTTTATTGTGTGTAATCGATTCATCTATAGAGTATTCAGTTAAAAAGATACAAATTTATAAAACTCTAGTCTAATATATTTTTGATTGATGAATATTTCATTAAAGTTTTAAGTTCATATTTTGTAATATGCTTAGTTGATTAGTATTATGTAGATTGTAGATTCTATTCATATTTTAAAGAATATCTTGTTGAGATAAATGGTAGATTGGTGACCACTGAAGAATCGATATCGTATAACAGTTTGAAGTATGATTTATACAATGGCTGTTCAAGGTAACTTAAAACTTTGAAAATAGTCAACCTCTGCCAAAGAAGCAGCTATTGAAGCCCGATTCCATTCAGTTCTTCAACCACTGCTCATGTCAGTTCCTCACCATTTATGATGAACCAAGGCTCTGTCAGTTCCTCACCATTTATGATGAACCAAGGCTCTTGTCAGTTCTTCACCATTTATGATGAACCAAGGCTCTTGTCAGTTCCTCACCATTTATGATGAACCAAGGCTCTTGTCAGTTCCTCACCATTTATGATTAACCAAGGCTCTTGTCAGTTCCTCACCATTTTTGATGAACCACGGCTCTTGTCAGTTCCTCACCATTTTTGATGAACCACGGCTCTTGTCAGTTCTTAAAATAGTGACGAAACTTTGTACAGCTTGTGGGTGTTATGTAGTTCCATTGCATGGTCAGTAGGCCTACTACTCATCATAATATTCATCTGTTGCCGTCAAGGTACTCAATCTAACTGTTCTATTCATCCCCAGTTTTCATCAACGAATGCATACACTATAATATCAGAAATAGAACTTAATGATTGTTTGAATTGGAGAGTTCTGCAAAACAGATTTTTTGAAAAAATCTTGAAAATGGTAAAATGTAATAAGTGAGCATGTGATCCGTTTTAGAATTTATTCCACAAGTATCCTGATTTTGACAAACTGCGAATTGTCTGCTTAACGCTTATCAGTGTCTTGCCGAGCTTGCCACATGGATAAAATAATATTATGTTGATGAACTATTGAGAAGAACCTAATTTAGTATAATGTTAGTATATTACTTACGAAAATAAATAGCTTTGAAAAACTATTCAAGTATTAATTTTTCCGACATTAATTAGCATAACTTTTTTCTCAAAAGGCGTAAGTAAATGTGTGTCACCTAGACCTGGAATGCACACTTTTTAACACTTGCCATGTACTAAGTCTCAATAAAGGCACAAGTTTCAAATAATATAGTTCTGTCACTATTGGTTGCCACATGCTCATAATTTTCAAAAAAATTCTAACTTCAAAAAGGCTTTCTGATCATTTCTCAAAGTGTACTTACGGCGCTATATGAATTTTGATTAATCACAGAATCATTCTCTGATTCTAGTATGACGAAGCATTTCTTATTGATTATAAAATGGAAATATATTTGTTACCATAGTTTATCGCTCTGCACTTTTATAGCAGCAGCCATCATACAAATATCAAGTTGTTAGACTTGCTACTACAATTACTATCCTCTATTCACTGCCCAAGGGGGGGGGAGTTAATTGACTAGACCGGATATTTGACTGACTATTATGTTTGTTTTATTTTGTATTTTAGTTACGTGCTCGCTAATCATATGTTGGCAACAATAGCAGAGGTACTGCCACGGTAAGCACACATCACACACAATTGGGAAGGTGGCTGGGCTTGGCGTCATATTATTTCCTTCAGTTTTATTAATAATTTGAAGATGGCACATTGCTATTCTGATGTGGCATTTAATTTAGTGATTTTCTGTCATTTCTGTGGTGAACTTCTATTACAAAACAATAGTCCAACAATTGAACTTTCAAAGGTTTTATCTGACATTTAGGTGTTATAATTTATAGAGATTTGAACTATCCGATACATTATTGTAAAGTCGGCCATTCATGAATTGTAATTTTATAGTTTGGTTTAGAAAAGTACTATTTTTTATCTTTCTTTTGAAATCTAATGTTCATTTTTAATGCAACGTTGTAAAATTAATCATTCCTACCTGGTATTATTAGGAAGTAATTAAGGTTGGTGCCAGGGTAGTGCATTGTTTAAGGCGGTAATGTCAGGAATTTTGGTGTTTGTTTCAGCGAGCACACGGGAGTGTTTGCCGCCTGCAATCCTGTACCGCCCTTAGTGAGAAAGTACATCCACGATATCCACAAGATCATCCGTGACTCCAGGGATCTACCGCTTGACGCAACTCGGGTAAGAGAGCCGGCTAAATTGTGTTCTGTTCTATGTATTTATCTGAGTGAGCCATAGGAACGAGGTTATATCACGCCTAGGTTGGTTGGGTCCCGCAGCAGGATTCTTGATGACATTATTGATTTTGATGTTGAGACTGCAAATGTTCAGATCAGGGCACTTGATCGTCATGAGGTGTTTGAGACTGGGAGTCCGTCCATTAAGAGATTGCGGGTATTGTCCTCTAGCAGTAATTCAGTCGGTATTTTTTTCAAATTTAGATTTTTCGGTTTTATATGTTTTAATGCTGAGACAATTCTAGAACCTTTCTATTGCATCTTATAAAAACACAATGAAAGTAGCTGAAGAGAATTTTTATGAAGCAGTTATGTAGTTTTATCACATAATTATCAAGCCGAAATCTTTGTCGTTCTTTTAGTCTATACCACCAAGCAGACAAAATTGGCAATTATTAATTTGTTCATGTAACAGAAGACAGACAAAAATGCAGTTTTCAATTATTTATTTTTTATTCTAGACAGTTAACGAACTTGTCTGTTCATGTAAGCTTATTTTTTCTAAAGGGACGTGATATAATTTTCTATCGACAGTTCGCATCAATCTGAAATGTCGCGACTCACATGTCAAACTATCGTATCTCTGGATTTTTGTATATATCAATACTAATAAACTTAACTATATTTTGTTTAATATTGAGCGAGTTATAAAACTAGTCGAATTATCTTAAGTTTGTTTATAATAAGCTCTTACAGCATTTCATCAAAAACATCATTTTTTAAAATGTCGTTTCTGAAAAGTTGTAAATTTTGAGATACGATAGTTTGACATATGGATCGCGATGTGTTTATGGCTGTCGCTTTTGTTCGTTATTAAATTTGTTTTTCTGTGCGTATTTTAATTAGTCAGTTTATAAGTTCTGATTTGGTCAAAATTTTATCAAAATTTTGAATTTGAACAATATTGAACGTCTCCTAATAAAAAAACGATTCTTAATGAAGAGTTCAGATTTTAAAAAAGTTATTAAAAAAGCATTTTATAACGGTTATTATGTAATGTGAATGTTATTATGGGTTACTAGAAAGTTGTCATCTACATTGGAGTCCTACGAACTCGTCTCTGGATAATACACACCAAAACATCAGTCTAGAGACACTCATTCTGGAAAATTTGATCAAATAGAAATTTATCCAACCTTTTAGTGTGTAATGAGAAAAATATTGTTTACAATAATTGTTTTTAACTATAGTGTAAAATTGTGCGGGTGATGACAAACATAGCTATGCTCAAAAATCAACCAAAAGGCAACTGTTAAAGTTGGTGATGGGCGCTCCGAATCTTTTAGCATCGGAAAGAGTGTGCGTCATGGCTGCGTTGTTTCACCTTATCTGTTCAATATTTACGGTGAAAGAATAATGAGATCTGCTCTTGATAACAATGTGGGTGGTATGAAATTGGAGGAGAAGTGATTAAGGACCTGAGGTACGCAGATGATACCACAGTTATATTGCGGAGACTGTTGCTGATATGAGGCTAATGATGGAGAGCATTCGAGAAGAAAGTGAACATCTAGGTCGATACCTCAATGTCGATAAAGCAATATGATGATAATTGGCGCTGAAGGGAATGAAGAGGCGCTCATTGTCGACGGACGACCAGTCGAAAAGTTAGATGAGTTCAACTTTCTATGATCCTTTATCCGATCCGATGGTACTTGTAAGAGGGAAATTCATCGCCGAATTGCGCTTGGTAAAGTTGAGGCCGGGACACTAGACAAGATATGGAAGGATCATGGTATCACCAAACGCACTAAGATTGGGCTGATCAGCTCGTTGGTCTTTTCTATTTTCATCTATGGAGCTGAATCCTGGACCATTAAAGCACGCGAAAACCAAAAGATAGCTTCTTT
>JAUYWI010067709.1:0-14813 GCA_034780595.1 Parotoplana pacifica
AGGATTTTAAGTTATAATAATAAATAAAAATTTTATCGCAATTTTTCGTTGGGGTGATTTTAAAAATCACCCCTTGGGTTGTATAAAAATATGTATGTAATTACATGTCTATAAATTATTAAATAATAATGTATTTTCTACGAAACTGTTGTTATATTTGCACTTGAGGATTGATTTTTGCCCACACTCATTCTGTCAGAGGACTATCACATGAGACCTTATAAGGAAAAGAGAACCTAAAAGGTTTATAAACCGAGATAATTTGGTAAATGGATTCCAGTATTTGAATAAACATTTAGTGGGTGGCCTCCCAACCAAATTTATGACGAGTCCGAATCAGAAAGTACCATTGATCTCTAGATGGACTCCACTGTTTCAAGAATATGTAAGTTGGTTGACTCTTGCTCAAGTCACATTGGAGAAACTCAATTTGCCGGCTGTTTAGTTAATCAATTCAATAATGAATGGAAGAGCAGGTGCTAGTTATCACCTGCTCCTCCATTCATTATTGAATTGATTAACTAAACAGCCGGTCAATTGAGTTTCTCCAATGTTGGAAAATCAATAAGTGTTCGCTCCATTTCTAATTGGGAAAAACAAAATATGATGTCATCTCCCCACGCTTTGTATATCCATCGGTGATTGTCTGCTGCACTTTGGCCATTTCTTCTATTGCTCTCTATCAGGAAAAGAATATCGCGTTTTGTTGGCTCCATAACTTGTAGGAAATGATCAACTTAAAATGTAAAAAATCAAAAGTATAATGCAATCTTTGAATCTATGAAATTATGTACCTATAAATCAATATTTATTTATCAATGTCATTATTTAAATTATAAACAACCATAAAGTATTCAAAATAAATGCCAATACACAATTTCGGTCAGTTTTTCAATAAACCCTAAAAGAAAGAGGATATTGATCGATAAAACACTAAACAGGAATATCCTGGAACAGTTTTGACAAACCTGTCAATCTTCAAAGATTTCCTCTTCAGAATTGGTAAGGCTCGAGACCCCAATTGTATTGATTATGGGGAAGACCGGTTTGATCATGCTAACCACCTTCTTATCGACTTACAATAGAAACACGCCAACCTATCTTTTAAAAAGGTGACTCCGCTTTTACAGAAACCTGTAGTTCATTAGGAACATCGGTTGCGGACAGCGGCTGGTCACCCACTCAGAAGTCCAGAGCTAGACAAAAAAAGGAAGTGTATAGCAACACCACGGAAGTAAATTTTAATTCTTCAAATTTGTATTATTTGGTTTTATTATTGGTATTATTATTGAGTTTTATGAAAAAATACTCTTTCATCAACTGTGTCTATCCCAATTTGAGTTCGATGAACCAAACCTTATTTTGCGTATTTTGACTTGATTCATGTGTTTGTTTCACTTTCCTAACCTATTGTTTATAAATGAGATTCCAAATAAGAACTTTTTCTAAATGAATGAGCTTGATGGATAGGTATAATGAAAGTTAAATCTTTTGTTTGAACAAAATTCGTGTTTGTTTAGTCTTAAAATCAACATTTTCTTCTCTATTCACTCTGACGAACAGAGACATTAGAAGATAAATTTATAGATTTGTTTGATTAAAATCCAAGCCTTACGTTTTCTTAACATGGCAACAAGAAAACAGATGCATAATTCTTGCTATCATTCAGAAACGCTTTCTTTGACAGGGCACAAACAACAAATATTGAATCTAGGAACTTCCTGCACATTAAAAAAAATTACAATCGCTACAATCTTACGGATTTAGGTTTAAAATGTTTAATTAATGTTTAAAAAAATTTCAAACGTTTATTAAACATTTTTAAACGTTTGTAAGCTGAACGTTTAAAATTGAACCAACAAATGAAAAGATTACTGTTTTTCTATTTTGCCCAAACCTGAGATTTAGAATTGGAAATAATGTCTAAACTTTTAAACGTATACGTAAAAAAGATTGTATTGCAACTTGTTTAAACGGTCACATTTAAACGTTAATTAAATGTTTTTGTAAGAAAGTAACAATGTACAAGTTTAGTAAAGAAAATTATCAGACAAGACACCAAAGACTAACATTGAATCATGGAACTTCCTGTACATTTAAAAAAATACATTTCCAAAAAGTTTAGTAATATCATAATTTAACAATGAGGGTCTTTAAACTGTTTAATTCTTCATAAACTCAAAAAACATATCAATCTTAAATTTGAAAATGAAATACATATTATCACCTTATTAATATATAAAAGAATGTTAAAAAAATATTGATAATTGGCCAAAAGGAAAATGAGTCCAAAATCTGGTACTTATGAAGAAAATGTAAACTGTTTGTATAAGAAATGTTTTAGAAATCTTACTTAGGAAATTTATAGAGACAAATTAATTAAATTGTGAAAGATCTTCAGAATCAACAACAAAGCAATCTTAGTAGTGAAGTAAAATGCTAAAAATCGATAATCTATATTTATATTTATTTGAAAACGTTTGCCTTGTATGTTTTTCCAGTTTGGTTGCTTCCGTGTGTACTTTGTTGCATTGTACCAGGTTTCAAATATGCATTGTTTGCTCGAAAAATTATATTCCAAAAGTTAAACAGCATGCAGTTCTTCAATGCAGAAATTATTTTAAAATACTGGAAAAGTAAATTGATTTAGGTAGGTACGTAACTATTTTTAATAGCCACCAATTTTTAGATTGTAAATACATATATAAATACTAAATTAAAAATGAGGAAAACTAAATCAGCATAAGATATGCGCATAGGAGATAAATTAGTGCTAATTAATAGATGTTTTATTAAAAAGCTTATTGATGAATTACATAATATTAAACAATTTCTTTTTTAACTCATATTTTCTAAGATGACGCGAACTATGTATATTTACAGAAGTAATTCCAAAAAAATGCCTATAAATGTTACAAAACACAAGTACCAAAAGTGACGTATTATTTCCTATAATTTGTGGTACATTTTAGGTTTCAGTTACTTTGGTCTCTAGAAATGTTTTAGTGTAATTAAGAAACGGGGCATTTATTGTCGATATGTCTATTTTTAAATTTCAAAACAATTATTCATTCAAATTATTTGAGCATGACTTGTGTTTTTCTTTAATTAACACTGCTTTGCGAAATTTCCAAAGAATAGTTAGTATAAACATAAAACATCAAAAAAAAGAAGTGGATAGTTTTAGATGAATCAGGAAAATTAGACTAACAATATTGTCTGTAGCATACAAATTGGTTCATTTAGTTTTACCAATTAAATAGAAATATATGGAAACAGTTGGCATCTACCTACTGAAAAAAATACTAAGCTTATTATTATAAATTACATAGTTCTAAGAAATTATGTCAAATACAGTGAGTTAGCATATACTTCTGTGTGATGTTGTTCAAACAACGTTGGAAAAATAAAGTAATTTAATATAGGTGAGGGATAAACCTGTTTGGTAGTCACTTAGTAACCTACATCTGTATTTATTAAAGTAACACACACTATATTAATCTAATTAATACAAATAAGACTCTAATAATAAACGCATCATTTTGATGACAATGAAAGAGCCCGAAAAAAGTTTACTCATATTATTGCGTAGAAAATGTGTTTTGTTTAGTTAGTGTACGAGTAGACATCCATAAAGTCGATTTACAAATGCCTCCGTGGGTTATTATGGGCCATAAGGTTACTCAAAGGGGTCATATTGTGTATTTTCCAATGCTAGAAAACTATCGGTTCCAGAAGTTGCTTCAATTCAATTCATTAGAAGTAACTAAAACATTGGCCTCTTTCCTACGTTTACAAGAAATAAGTTTTCGAAAAAAATAGTGGATGTTATTTTTATTATTTGTATATTACTTAGAAACAGCTGAAGCCTATTGTTTTAATCACACTTTTAAAAGCATAGCATAAAATATTTTCATGAAAACCACACTTTTGTTTTACTTTATAAGAGCTGTGAACATTCTAATTATTTCTAAAAATTCCACTTATCATTGTACATATAAAAATAACATCCCAAATAGTCCACTCATTCTGTGGTAAAACTGGGTCAAATTCTAAGGGTTTTTCAACAGTTTTGATATCTCATAAGTCATACTAAAATGTCTAAAATATCCTCCTTTGGGGAAAAGTTTTAAAATCAGCTTAGGAAAGGTTGTTAGCATTGTTAGTTTCCTATTTCTTAAATATCGTATAATTCTTGCTTGTCCAATCAGTATAATTTACAAAATAACTTTCTGTTGATGTTAGAAGCATTTTTTTAAAATGACGTGATTCTAAATTTACGATAAACAAGTTTTAGTAAAAATGTATTATATTATTTATGTCAAAATTATATTTATTTATAAATATGCATGCCACCATGAAACACAGATGAAATATCAATAAAATAGACAAAAACAAACTAATCCAAAAAAGTTACTCTCTTTAGAGAGTAATCAGGAGAATATAATTGCATCTTGTAGATTTAAAATAAATAGCTAATGAATTGAATGCAAAACTTAATTTTGAATGTAAAACTCCAATAAATCGATTTAGCCTTCACTTCTCAATCATTGTAGACAAACACAAATGTAGACACAACAATGGCATTGTGGATTTATAATTTAACACCGAATTATTAATTCAAATTTTGTTCAGCTGTGACGAACTGTGCGATTTAAAATCAGAATTTGTCTTCCCCATTATTTACGTATTTTATTTTAGGTATATATATATTTTAAATATACATCCACGCTATATTGTACTGAAATCCTAAACAGGACGAAAACCACGTTCTACACTTGTTTGGATAAAATTATTTGTTTTTACTTGTAAGTATGATAGGATTTATTTTTAATACTTATAACAGCGCATCAGAAGGCAATTCTGTAATTGGATGCCAATTTAGGCAAAACAACTCTGTTTTTAAATATACAACATTTTATCGAATTGAAAATTAACTTAGGAACGGCCAGTTTTTGGATACTTTTCAGCACTTTCCTTAAGGAGGATTTTTAGGACATTCAGCATGTTGTGAGATATCAAAACCTGTGAAGTAATTGGTTTGAAGTTGAACCCTAGAACGACTGGACTAAACATTGTGTAGCTTGAGCTAACATATTTTTTGGGGGGCTATTGTGGTGTTGAAAAATTTTCTTTTCATTTTATAATATTCGTTTACAAAATTAGAGATCTTAGTTGTTACGTTTTTCCTAACTTTACAGATTCTAATGTGTTGTTGCTACCGAGATTGGCACCCTAGGCAACAACAGTGGATCATTAAAGCTGTATGTGGTCAATAGAAAGTAGAACAAAAGAGTAAAGCTACAAGTTTCTATTACAATATTGATGACACTGACAACAATAAATCAAATAGAAATTTGATTAAATGAAAGTTCATAATGAAACCACTGATATATCTGTTTTCACAGGGTCAAGTACTCTATGGGGAAAATATTATCAATGTTGCTATGTAATATTGATATCCATTGTAACTTATAACATATAAAATGATAATAGGTTTTATCTGGTCAAACATCAATAAACCACAGTTATTTAGCATAAATAACTCGATCCTTTGAAATATTGGCCTTTGCAACAGTTGCTACGTGAAAACCAGATAGATCACAATTAATGAAAATACTGTTCATGTGGTCAAATATAGGTCTTGTATACATAAAACCCATAAAGTCAATTTAGTGGCAATGTTAACATTCTGCATTTAGGCCCTTGTTATACTTATTGTTTGTACACACACGAATAATGTAGAAATTGCAACACGTTTGATAAATATCGATAAGTATACGTATTTTATAAAAATTCTACAGACTGTTACAATTGTTTTTCTACTCTATGGTTTTCGATGTTACGCAATAACTAATTCTTCTAATGTCGTTGGCAAGTCAGTAAACGATGAAAAGCCCTGCGAAAATCTCGGTTAAATACTGTGTAAATAATGGGATTGAGTGCGCTATTGCAGTAGCCCATCCAGAAGAAAAATCCAAACAGGATCTTACTCACACACCCCTGGCATAGAATGTCGGTGATATAAGTCGTGAAAAAAGGAAACCAACAAATGATAAACGCTCCAAGGATCACACCAAGCACAACGGTGGCGCGACGTTCACGATTTTTCATTTTGCGTCTCTTTCGCTCCTCCATGGATAAAACCCGATTTTGTACACTCTCTGACTTTTGGTCATTATTATTGTTATTATGATTGTCTTTGAGAAAATGATTACTGTCAGGTGAATTATTTCTTTGGCGATGTCTTTTAAAACAGTTCAATTTGAATCTTTGTGGTGGATTTGGATGAGGTGATAACGATACGGTATGATTCTCTTCGAGTTGAAATGAACACGAAGGTGCATCTGGTGCTGAAGAAAGGTCATTGTTTTCAACATCCGATTGCAATGCTATGATTGGCTGTTGTTGTTCTTGATTGGATACTGCCGACATGATTACTGCACAATTTATATCTTCATTGGTTAAACTGTGATGCGGAGTTTCCTGTGGGGTGGCAGGATTTATAACCAAAGTGGGTACAACCAGGTCTTTTGAATTATTATTTGCCTTTGAGGTAAATGTGATTTCTTGAGCGGTTGTTAATTGATACGATGATGAAACGTTTGCTGCTGGCTTCATCGTTTTCTGATCAGAAACGCCGGGACGGTTTCGCAATCGCCGGCGCGCTTCCACAAACACTTTGGCGTAGACCACAATAATAATGGTCAGTGGAATATAGAAAGATCCGGTGACCGAGTAGAATACATAGCCAATGTCGTTGGTCAACTCACATTGGTATTCCGAGGACTGTGGTTTGCTCCAGCCAAGGAGAGGGGGCAGACAGATCACTGCTGACAGCAACCAAACAGCCATTATCATTAGGCAGGCCCGACGAGGTGTTCGCGATACAGTGTACGTGAGTGGATGAGCGATTGACCAATAGCGATCGAGCGAAATAAGACAGAGATTCATTATGGAGGCTGTACATAGTAAAACATCGATGGCCAACCACAGTGAGCATAGAATTCGTCCAAAAATCCAGTAGCCCAAAATTTCTTTGGTCAGCGAGAGTGGGAGCACTAGAAAGCCCAGTAGAAAATCGGCAAACCCAAGAGAAGCCAGAAACCAGTTCTGTACTCCCTTCAGGCCTCTATCCAGCATAATCGCGGCGATAACCATGCCGTTTCCAATAACTACCAAAATCCAGACGGCAGAAACTGATGTTACCATTATGACGATCTCCAGTACAGAATAGGAGGTTGCGTTGCTAGGTGGATATGTAGAATTCATTCTGTAACAAATAATATATAAATGTTATCAATGCATACTTGTTTATATTGGTCTTCAATAGTTTTGGCTGGTCCCAAATGGGACAACCAAATTATAATTACATTTTAATTTTTAAGAGTTTTGTGTCAATATTGAAACATGTAAACATTATAAATCAGTCAATTTTATGAAATGGTTGTTTGTTATCTTAGATGAAACATGACATTTTAGATAAATTTGTTCAGTCTCTTTTCAGTTATTTTTGATATCAAATACCTATTGTGAACGTAGAATTGACAAAAGTAGAATAATCTATTTAAAAAAAAGATTACGGAATAAATTAGGGGTAGCTAGTTAAGAATAAATCGTTTATTTTGAGTACTTTTTAGAGTATGCAGAACGAAGTCGACCTGTGGAGATATCGTCGCGACAATTTGAAATTGCAAATCGTCTTTGATTAGGCAGTTAAGTATACACCATTAGATGCTAGTTATCCATGCTAAAATGATTCTTTATTCAAATGTAAGAATTGAGCCTAATTTGCATAGTAGACTGATGTCAGCCGGATGCAACCACGCTTCAAAAAGATATAAAATCCTTAATATCGAAAACGATCATCTCAATATTAATTAAATAACTTAGTATTTTACTCGAAAGTACAAACTGTCATCACCTATAATATGTACTTACAGGGAAGAAATCATTTGAGATATGTAAATTAGATTCGATGACATATTTCGTATGAGGTAGTAGAAAGTTCTTTCCTAAAAAACTTTTTATGTACCAGCAAAGCCAATTCAAGACCGGTGTGGACCTCTTTGAGTAGTTGTACGCTCACACTCACCAGCGGCCTGAATTATACGTCAGAGGGGCCCGCGATCGACTCCATCTACGACTCAAAGAGACCAAAACCGGTCTCGTAGTGGCTTTGTTCGTGACTAAAAATTAATTTGTTATACATATTTCAGTTGTGGGAAACACTAATTCATTCATTCATACTTTCCAAAAAATTTAAACTTTAATAATTATTTGGGAGGACTTCCTATAAAAATACCAAAGTTTTGGGTGGTTTTTATGTGAAAACCTATAAAGGAAAACAACTTTATAATATACGTGCAATTAATTCTTTGAAATGCAAATATCCTTTTTTAAATCGGACAACCGCAAAAGAATGGTATGTTTGAAATGCAAATTCCATTGTTACGTTTTAAAAAACAGAACCTGGTTCTATTATGTACAGTCATAATATTTTATACTGGATATGCTAGATACTTCTGAAATTCTGTTTGGCTCATAAATTCCTTCCACTTTTTCTTTGATAAATTAGTTCTGACAAAGTGTATTTAAAAAGTCTACTGGGTAACTGAAAATGCACCCAAAACTATAGGTATATCTTCCAAAATAATGTTGCTCGAAGTACTTAATTTAAGATAACTATGTACATCATTCTTTCTGATGTACATTGTTTTTCTGCTGATAATCCATAAGTATTTAATTGTGAAGGGCAAACACAAGAAATCTCACAGCCTGGTGTATTATGGGATGCATACAACATTATATGTATGATTAGTTGCTATTTTTTAAGTTAACTTTAATCCTATATTGTTCACCGTCACATCAATACTTTATTTTGAAGTAGTCAATCAAGAACCGGTCTGTCTGTCGTCTATTTTTGGTAATGAACTCCACCAAGCAAGAGTCGAACCAGAACGTCATTGTGGTTTTTAAAACTTTTGAAAAAGAAATTCACATTTATGATGAACACCATATCAGTTGAGTCAGTTTTGAGCAATGTCTGGTTTAATTTACAGTTTTTAGATTACACTTTAATTTTTTTATAGGTATAAAGAAGAACCTATGGTATTTTTAAGGACATAAATTTGCTATCTGTCATAGTTTAGGTAAAATTCGATGTAATATCAACGATGCTTGAATTCTATAGCCAACATCGTGTATACATTGATATTTTGAGCTCAACATCGTGGGTACATTGATATTTTGAGCTCAATATATAGGGTGCATTGATATTTTGAGCTCAACATCGTGGGTACATTGATATTTTAAGCTCAATATATTGGGTGCATTGATATTTTGAGCTTTACATTGTGGGTACATTGATATTTTGAGCTCAACATAGTGGATGCATTGATATTTTGAGCTCAAGATCGTGGGTACATTGATTTCGTACCTTACAAATTATTATTTGAGCAATTTAAAGTAATACATCAAATTGAAAGCCTATTTAAATGCAAATTCAATTTTTTTATGTCTTGCTTTAAATGCTTAGACAATTAGTCCAAGAGCCCGGATAGGATTAATTGCAGTTTTGCGCCCAAAGGTTTGACAATTTATTTTTAATTTATATAGTACATGTATAGATTAGAACAGAAAGAGACGTCTTAAGTTGAATAGGTTTTGAGTTTGGGAGTGCAGACCACCTAATTGCGGTCATAATGTTAATTCCTATAGCTCAAAAACGTAATTTTCATGGATATCCAATGCCTAAAATTTAAGGTATTGACTACTATTGATGTTACAATTAAGTAATAAAATGGCGTAGTCCTACGTTCAGGGGAAATGTGTTTTCTTAAAAATAATTAATGTTAGTTTTATTAAATTTATGTCTATTTAAAAAATATTGATAGAAAAACAGCAAAAGTCATTAATTGTGTTGTGAACATGTTTCGACAAAATATTTGACATCTATAGCAATACATAGTTAAATAGTTAGTACAATGAATTTAAAAATACCGCTATGATGTAAACAAAATAAACATGAAAAATAATTAATTAAAAACTTTTACAGTGAATTCACACCCTTGAGAAATTTGAACGTTGACACATGGTTTATATCTAAGAATAAAAAGAGATTATCTCACTTTTATATCGAAATCACTAGTATCAAAAGATACTATGCACTTTGAAATTATTATAAATACTACTTTTACAATTACAAGAAAGAAAAGGATCAGAGAGAAGGGAGATAGCTTTGCGGTGTTCATTAACCTTAGTCACAAAGTGTCTGGAAGTCTTACCAATGTAAGAAATGTCTCCATCATTGGGACACTTCAAAATATAAACGAGACCAGACCTAAGTAAACTGGCTGTGCTATCTTTCAAAGGAAAACAACTAGCTAATTTACAAATTTTAAAGATAACATTAATTGAAATATTTTTTCTCTTAAAAAATTTCAAAAGAAGGAAGAGTAATACATTTAGACCAGTCCATTATTGTTATTATTTATACCCTTGGGATTAATTTAGAATGAAGAAATTATTCAGAATTTTGGACAACAAATTGAGAGGGTAAAGATTAGTCTTCAGAAAATTAAATGGAATAGTAACATCAGAATGAAAAACTTGCCAATTAGGCGAAATAGAGAAATTCTATTGATTAAACAAGAGATCTTTTATGACTAAAAGGAGAATTAGAAAAGTAATTAAAAAATAAACCTGTAAAAGTTGGTGTTCTGTATGTATTAAAAGTAAAATTCTTAACAGATATGTTAACATCTAAAACAGGAATAATGGAATCTACTACAAGTCCTTTGGTAAACTGAATATTTTTGTGAATGAAATTTATGTTCTAAGAATGTTTCAATTTTTGCATGATCATCAAAAATACAGAAAATGTCATCTCTAATATACAAAAGGCTTATCGAGATGATTAAAAAACCTGTTATTCTCTAAAAAAGACATGCATACATTAGCTAAAGTAAGACCTAATGGGAGACACGGTTACACCATCAATTTGTTTGTATAGTTTAATTCATTGTACTATTGAACTATGTATTGTTGTTTTTATATCAATATTTTAATTATTTTTTTATTAGATCAACAACAATACCCAAGCTGTATACATAACTATTTATTTTTATTTAAGTTTATGTATCAAGATGGTGCTAAGGAAAACCATATATTTCTAATAAAATTATGATTAAATTCAATACTACTTGTAAGTAACATACAAGGAAAATACTATCTTTAATAAAAATAATACAAATGTTATTTACGAAAAAGCATTTCCAGTTAACGTAGGACCAAGCCATTTTTACTTATTTGTAACATCAACAGAAATAAGGACGCAGAATTTTAGGCCAATTGGATAAACAGTAAAAAAACATTTTTTACATTAGGAGGGTCGGTCATTAGGTGGTCTGTGAAATTTACGACGTTGTACATGTAATATTTCAATATATGGTCAAACTTTTGGGGCGCAAAACAGCAATTTTAACCTATCCGGGCTCCCAGACTAAATAAGATATTGGCTTAAACAAAATGCCTCTAGTTGACTATTTTATTGAAACAAGCAAGCATCTTTGTTTGGTTTTGAACCGAATTGGTTTTTAACCGAATTGCAGTAACTAGTCAGAAATTAAAAAAACTAAACTCACTGTAGGTATGAAACTGAATTCACTAAGACGTGAACTTAATTATTTATCGTTCTTTGAGTGACCTAATTGTTAAATAGACTAATCTAAATGTTACTTAATAAAGCATATTCTATTTTTCTGCTAAGACTCGTTGTCGATAGAATGTTTTAGTAAGTTCTTTTGAATAGCAATAATATTAAATATACAAAAGATCAAAGTATAATATCTACGTGCCAAAGATTCCCTAAATAAAAACTCATCACAGAAGCTTAAAAAGTAAGCGATAAGAATTTGGTTCTTTTCTTAATACGAACTTTCACTTGATGAATCTGTAAACACCTATTACACAATTTTCTGATTTAGTAAATATTTTTTAAATCTACTCAATGCTATAGTAAATAATCATATTAAAACTTTGATTCATAAAGCGTCTCCAACCACACAACATCAGTTAAACGTGTAATAATTATCCTTCTTTTTATACATATATAATTTATATATAAATATCGAACATAAATGGACTAACAAGTTTAGTAAATTTGTCGGTATTTAAAAATAAGTAACACGCATGAAGGATTGGCTCCTAAATTCGATTTTCTTTGAATAATTTATAATGTTACGAGACAAGGCCTTACATCTTATCTTTTCTTGAACATTCTTTCAATCTACATAACTTGAGCGATGTCATATTGTGGCTACAAACCTAAAATAGGTAGTTTCTAAATATCAGAATGGGAAATGTAAAACACAAATTAAATTAGCTTCAAATTATAGACCAATATTAAACTCTTTCACTGTCTATTCGATTATAATTACATGTTTACTTTTCGAGCATAGAGACAACCTTATAATGTACGTGACTGTCGATGTAATGTTAACAAACTGCGTCATTTGAGAATATTTATAGAACCAAGTTATTTCATGTACAGAACATATCGACTACCGCCCAATTAATTGCAAATTGTAAAACAAGTCAATTCCTGGCCCATGGACATTCTTCTGTTACAACTGACACTTTGCCTTGTTCATATGCCAACTGTTTTTTGTCTCGCCAGGGGCATTTCCTCAATGTTTTCATCAACGTAATCCACAGGGAAAACTGTTTTGGTAGCTCAGCTAACAATATTTTGGAAAGTAATCGGATTCTGGGTTCCGGAACCAAGTTCCATTTCGACAACCAAAATGCTTTAAAAGGACAAACGATCTCTGTGGAAGATGGGAAAAATGGAGATAATAGTTTACTATAATTTTAAAACATATTCCAACAACATTTGGACTACCTAACTAGGTCTAGTTGGATGGATATGCTAATCATTCTTTCAAGTTTGAAAGCATTGAATACAATTTGCTCGGTGCATGCACTTTGGCTTTCTTTATCTTGCAAAGAAGGGCTGGTTTCATTCATAGTTTGAAATTTGTTCTCTCGAAATTTTTTGTTTTGGAGACAATAAATGTTTGCTTACAAATTTAGTATGGATGCTACTATAGGCAAATGTACCAGTTGAACAACAATGTTTCTTTAAATATTCTAACGTTTAAACAAAACAGCATAAACATCTTCGTATGTGTAAAAAAAATATGAATTAAAAAGTTTTACTCAATCGTGTTTTTAGTCTAATACCTACATATTAATTTAACACGAATTTCCAGTTTTAAATAAAATTATTCGTGTTGACATTCGCGAAAACATGTTTCGCTCTCAAGCAACAAGATTTTTTTAAAAATACAAATTAATATTTTATTTAAAGAGCGATCATTGTCGATTATTTGTAGACGTGCAAACCGGAGGTATGAAAATCAACGGCATTGAAATGTGAAATATTCTATCTGATAAAGAACTATTTCCGTCCTATTTTAAAAGTAAACAAAAATGAGGATTTTAATTATTATTATTCTCTCTGAAAAAGATCAATATAGATTTTAAAAATTAACAATCTCATATTCATAAGGTGACTGCTGGGATTAACAAGCAAATTTTGTTAATTGTAACTGACACAATAGGAAATGTATAAGTTACAATTTAATTATCAGACAAATAGGGGCTGGGGGCGGGCGGGTAATTGACATTACGCATACATTTTTTTCAGAAGATGATATGAAACAGAAAGTAGCTAATCGATAAATGGAAGTTTCAATTTTATGTTTCTTGAAATTGATATCAAAATTCTTTTAGGTTAGTTTAATTTTTATTTTTGAATTATTTATTGTTCGTACAAGTGACTGAAATGAAATATGTAGATTGATTGATTATTCACCGGCAACATGAACCCTACCACAACTTTTTTTGATAGGTATCTGTCACGGCAACTTTCAATTTGAACCAACAAAACCTATGCCCAATTTACATTTCAAAATTTTACTTTTAATTTAATAGAACGTGGGATATAAGTTTCAAAATTTCAAAAACCGTCAACTCATTGTAGCTACGAAGTTTTGATGGATGTCAGTTCATCTATAAATATTCCTGTCCATGTGTATTCGGATGCTACAAAACTAAACTTCTTGGGAAAATGTCCATCATAGTACATTTGAAATCTGTTCTAATAAGTATTTAATTTATGTAGGTATTTATTTTTTGCTATGATTTACTTTGTCATTGTGGAAGGTATAATTTACTCCTTAGAAAGTCATACTTTCATGCGCCCAATGGGTAAACATTTACTAGCAGGAAACACAAATACAAAGCCAGGTGTATACAGCGTTTTGTCTCCGTAACGCCGAATTTGACCGTTGGTGACGACGTATAGAATGCATTCATTGCTTTTCGAATTAAATATTTTTTAATCAAAAAGTCACCCCCCT
This sequence comes from Parotoplana pacifica, assembly GCA_034780595.1. Taxonomy (NCBI): domain Eukaryota; kingdom Metazoa; phylum Platyhelminthes; order Proseriata; family Otoplanidae; genus Parotoplana; species Parotoplana pacifica. The sequence goes on from JAUYWI010067709.1 coordinate 14,427, forward strand.
TGGATCCGCTATTGCAAAAAAGAAAAAGTTGTCGTGTTGATTTTTTAGAGGAGTTTTCATATTCTTATAACAATCAATTTAGTTAATGGCGGTTTTATAGTCAACGGAAATATCCCATATTGCTTAAATTCGGAATAAATACATATTTATTTATTTATTTATAATTAAAAATAAAAAAGTGTGTTAGGTCAAACTCTAAAGTATGTCAAATGAATTGTTGGTATTAGCTCTCTAGGTAATATAGGATGTCCCATAAAAAACGGCGTTTTTCCGAAAATACAAATTTTTTTGTTATATACACATTATTGTAAACAGTTATTTATCGATATAAAAATGATTATGACAATAAAATATGTACAAAAAAGTCAAACATAGACACCATCATTG
>JAUYWI010067720.1:0-14813 GCA_034780595.1 Parotoplana pacifica
GGGAAACGTGGAAGAGGAAAACCAAGAAAGGGGATGTTAGAAGAATTCAACCAAACACCTATAGAGAATTGAAGGACCGGGCAAGAAACTTGCTTTACACGCCAGAGGGTCCTGGTTCGAGACTACCTACAACTGATGAGACCCAAAGAGGTCGCTACCGGTCTTGTAGTGGCTTTGACTGGTGAATCAAAATTAATTACTTATTTATCAGTTGTGGGAACACCAATTCAAATGGAATATTTCATTTTGGTTTTGAGAGTCATTATATAATTTTTGTTGACATTGTAGTTATATAGGAGGCAAAAAGTGATTCATTGTCTGTTCTGATTAGCTGAGTTCCGATTAGTTCGAGTATTTTTCATTATTTTTATATAAATATCACAAATTATTTTTTTACTATTTATACCATAGGGTAATAAATAATTACTCTGTGATTTATACAATGCATGGTGTCCCAAAAGTTTTTTTAAAAACAAATCTATGTCAATTGAAATATTTATTTTTAATTAATCTATGTCGGTTAGAATAATTTATAAAATAGAAAATTGTTATAAAAACATATCTCTATGATGTACATAGATTTATGGGTGATGTACTTTAATGATTGCTGTGAAAATTAGATGTTAAACTTCAGTAGGTACCTATCCAAAATGGCAGATTATAGTGTAGAGCCAGAAGTTTCGTGGGCGATTGCATTTAACAATAAGGGAAGGGAGTCAGTGATTATTTTGGAGAAAAGAATGTAATAGAACCTTTTGCTGCCAATGCATCCAATAATGGTCTCTTAAATTCTTAGAAACGGAAACTTGGTGTCTGATCGCCAGCGTTCAGGTCGTCCGAAAATTGCCAGTAATGATGATGAGAACGAACATGTTTTGTTATGAATAGGCAATGGTGAGACATCATCTGTGCGTTCTATAGCCAATGAAACTTAAATTTCAAAGTCTACAGTCGGTGGATACTCAAGAATGAGAAAATGCATCCATATAAACCGATGGTGATTAAGACAGACGTATCCAGTTTTGGGAGACGATGATTCTGCGTTTCAATGCAGATCCTGCTTTCTTAAGAAATTTGCTTATTTGGGACTTTGAATTAGTTGGGGCAGTCAAAAAGCACAGCATCCACTTCTGGGCACGAGAAAACCATCAGTGTGTTGTTAAAACTCCCTCCATGACTGTTTGGGCTGCCATCAGCTTTCATGGAATCTTTTCATTTGACATTTCACCAACCACAGACCATGATTGGCGAACGATACACAGGAATACTTCAAGAGAACGTCATTCCAATCATGACAAATGTGGCACATTCAACTTGGTTCTTCAAAAAAAAATGCTCAGTTGGCAAGCAGGTGGATTGGAGGCCGGGGGGCAATTGAATGGACTCCACGATCTCCTGATTTAACTCCGTGTGACTTTTGGCTGTGGAGTTACCTGCAAGACAAGGTGTACAACCTCCTGGTATTAACTACCCAAATCTTAATGAACTACAACGCAAATTGGAGGATGAAATTCAGCAAATACCATTGCAAATATTCCGAGTTTCTTTTAGAAATTTCGAGACTAGATGTCTACTTAGATCAAGGTGGTCACTATTTCGAACATTTTTATCAGTATTTTAAACATTTTTATTGAGCCATATTGTTATTTCTAGTTAGTGTCTAGATATTGTATGTATTGTAGTCAGTTTTCGGAATAAATAATTTCTTTATTTAATTAAGTCAAAGACTATTTGGACACTAAATAATACCAAATTTTGAAGTACCTGAAGTTAGCACAATAAAAAATTAAATTTATTGAATTATTCTAATATTTTAGAGAATCGTATTTTAAAGAGAAATATGTTTTTATAGAGCCATATTTATTCATAAAATAGTGACTAGTTTCGAAATTTCACTTTATATCGTCAAACTTAAATTTGTTAAGTTTACATTAATTTTCTTGAAGTCAATTATTTGTCTAAAACTTTTCAAATTAATTCTTAACCAAAAATTTTATTAACAAAACTACATATTTCAAAATTATTGTTTCAAAAATTTTCTATAGACATTACAAATTCCAACCCTAATAATGATACCCCTTCCTCTTTTTTCACTGTTCCATTCTTTGGTTTCACATCCATGCAGCTGGCCAAAAAACTTAATACATTGTGTAACAAAAGAACATACCAATCAGTATATCCTTCAAAACAACAAAGATTGGTTCAATGTTTTCTTTGAAAGACAACACACCTGCAATTCTCAATGCTAATGTATCTATAAATTCTCTTGTCTTGATGATCAAGACTGCTCCTACATTGAGAAAACTCGATGACATTTAGCTACAAGAATCAAGGAACACAATCATTTGGGACCAATAGCTGAACATGTGGACAATTGTGAAAAATGTGAAAGTGGGGCTCAACTTTTCGAACAATTTAAGATCATTGACAGTGATAGCAATAAATTTAATTTATTGATTGAAGAAGCTATCTATATAAAACAAGTTAATTCCTCATTGAATAGATCATTGTTGAACTAGTTATTTTTTGAAGGTGTTAAACTAACTTCTGTTATTTCTTCTTCGTTTAATTTATTAATTGCTTTATTACTATTGTTTTAATTTCACATAATTAATGTAAACATCCTATTCCCCAGATTACATAGTCAGGTTAGAACCAGACACCTCTGGAATAAGAGTCCAGTGTCCAATACACGACCAGTGCTCTGTACAAAAGAATGAGTGCTTAGAAGCATTCTTATACCCACAGAAAACTACTAGAAATAGTTTTGCTATGGGAAGACACTTTTTATTTTTGTAATAAGCTTAATACGCAGGCTCAATTGTGTATTAAGCCTATTGGGTACGACAATACATATATAGGCAATTCAATTTTCTCTAATTAGAGTTAACTCATATGTAACTAATTTGCTTATTTTTTCAACTTAAATAATTATCATCAAACCGTCGATCCTCGCCAAAGTATTTGCTAAAGGTACAATACATACCGTTTTTTTGGGATAAAGTTTAACCAATTGATGTGCCAAATAGTAGAGATCTAAAATAAATGCATAGAAAATATTATATCAATAAGGCAATAGGTAGAAAATGTAATGGACACCCCTTCTCAAAAATACCCATATCCCTGATATTTCATCATTACCATCAGGTTCCTTGCTCGATCAGAACGTTGGTCATGGTTCGCCAAACATTTCTATACATAGACATCCTCTTTTCTGAAAATAAATCCACTGCTTCAGACTACTATTAAAGTTCTCGCGAGGTCGATCTATACCCCTTTTACCAAAAATCCTACCATTCACAGCCAATGTCTTAATTCTACCTTTTCTCATGACAAGTCCGAAAAACATTGCTTGTCTTGTTCTTATAATATGAATAAGTGTTCGCTTTGTTCCTACCCTCTGTAAAACACTTTCATTTGTCTTGTGTACAGTATGTGGCACAAGCGGCTGAGAAACCACGTTTCTGCAGCTTGCAAACGGCCGACATCTGATTTGGACATTGTCCAGGTCTCACTTCCATAGGTCAGGATCGACATAAGGTAGTGGTGAAGCGGCTCAGTTTGACAAAAATAACTCTGAAGCACTAAAAGAACGCAGATCATAATATAAGGGGCTTCCCAATCTCCTGGTCAATAATTATAATAATTCAGGTACACAACATATAAAATATAGTATATTATACACATATACAACATAATTGTTCAGAAAAAATATTATATCAATAAGGTCAAGTCTTTTTTGGGGGAATCTTCGCACTGACGAACTTTGACAACGCTGCTGATTTTATTTTCACTTTGGCCGCATCTTCAGCAGATCTTTGCAATGCTATTTAGACTGCATTCTTTTCAATAAAATACCAATAAACATACATTTCTCTTTCATTTTGGAGGTGGCGTTCATCTAGGGCTGCCGCTTCTGTTTTTCATGAGCCTTGGTGAGCTAGGCCTTGGCTAGCTGCATCTTCTGCTCCGTTTCTAGAATCTTTGCCGCTGCAGTCTTCTTCTCCACCTCTGCCTTTACCTCCGCTTCTTTCAGCTTTTTCAGCTCCGATCGCCGCAATGCGTCCTTTCTGGCCAATCATCTACTCTTTTCTTTGAGCTGCTATTTGCTGTTTCAGCTGCATGTCCGCTTACCCTTAGCGATTTGTTGCAGATGATCCCGATAGGTGGTTCGGTCGGCCAACCCAGCGATTGATCTGGGATTGATATTGGTGCTGGTGACTCGCTTTTTGCATTCAGGAAGCTGTGGCAGAGTAGGAGGTTTCTGCGACTGAGATCTGAAAATTAATTAATGTTCAATAATAATATGCACAATATAAATAAATAAAACAAATGCATTCAGACTTTTTTGTGAAAATAGTGACAAAAACAACTCACCCGACAAGGTGTTTCTTTTTTCATCATCATCAATGTCATGGGATTTTCCTATATGACACTCTGCATCACTGTTACCACGAAACAGGGTGCATACAGCTTCCGCAAATCGACTCAGGCGTGGGAAGTTCTCTTTCCCGATCTTGAGCCATTATCCACAATGGTCTTGTCATCATTGCCACGCAGATTGAAGAGGCGGATCTCTGTCCGTTCTGACTTTGTGATCACAGTTAGCATTTGAAGTTGCAATGTACAATGAAGTCCAAATGACGGAGCACCTTGTTCCTAAACGGAAGGTTTTTGACCAAATACACTGCCAAATTGGAGTAAAATTGACGAAACTGCAATTGAATAAATTGGTTGCTTATAGTTGATTTTAAAAATTAATACTAAATAGATCAACTGACAAACACATACTCGATAAAGTAAATGGCTATCTGGCCCATCACGATCGGTCATCAGGGACTCGGCGCCTTGACTAATGTTAATCCGGCTGGGTAGGAAGATGGTGGTATCAGAATAGTCAATTTCCCAAATGTTATCGCGTTCAAGGATCTCCGACTCAACAAACTGAACAGCATTGGTTCGTAAGAGGTCGATATGCTGCTCATGCAGCTTGTGTATCAAGACAGTTGACTCCTAAAAGGGTGAAAACATTCAATTGAAATTACCCTTAACTTAAGTAATTAGTATTGTTTATATTAACTTATAAATCAAATAACTTGAATCAGGGAGTGTACCTTCTGGAACCACAACTCAAATTTTCTACTCAGTTTCATGACATAAATGACAAATCGGATAGTCTTCTTGTACGATATTCGTGTTGGGCTCCCTTCAACCGAGATAATTGTTCCTTGCCTGGATCAGACTTGTTCTTGTTTGTGTCGTCGTCAACAAACACTGCCAGGGCCTCAAATTGTGAAAAAATTCGCATCAGGTAAGGAAGGAGTATCAGCCATCTAAATGGGTGGGAGACAAAGACGTAAACTAATATATAGTCAAACTATAAGTAAACAGTGTCAAGTACATTAACAACAAACCTCAAGTCTACGTTCCTTTTGAATTTTCGATTTTCGATATTTAATAGTCTTTGAAGCTGAAATATAACACACACAAAAAATGAAAGATTAGTACAAACAATGTTCGTTATTCGTTTTTAATCATCTACATTATAATATTCAGACAATACATACCTTTTCAAATTGGAGTTTCCGCTTCAAGCTGTACTCAGGCCTCCCACACTGTTTTTTTTTCAAATTTCAGGAAAATATATTTTTTTCAAATTTCAGGACATTATTATAAATTTCAGGACATTGTTTATTTTAAAAGCAATATATTTTTTAAAACCGGCTCCTCCACCCCTACACTGGTCCATACATCACCTTTTTATATATATAAATGATAAAATATTATACAAGCAATAAGTAAGTTATTAAAATAACTTCAATGTACACAAGTACTAAAAAGTTCCAATGTATACAAGTAATAAAGAGTTTCAATGTACACAAGTAGGTAGGTACTAAACGTTTTGAAGTTACACAACACTGAAGTGATGTTAGTTATTTTTAGCCCGTTTTGCACAGGGTTTGCTACTGTTCAAGTTGATTTATACAGTCGTTTTGTCAATTGATCCTTTCGTGAGCGTACTGTGTGAAGCTGCTTTGATGTTTCTGCATAATCTGTGCAACCTTTGCAGACTGCATACTTGAAACTTTCATTGCATTTAACAGTTAAATATTGGCATTATTGATTAACACTTTAGCTGTTTCTTCTTCCATCATCAGCTCATTTTCCAATCCTGTCTGATCAGCCAGCTTCATCTGAATTACTTTCTTTTTCTTTTCATCTTCCAAAAAGATAAGGAATACTGAATTTTCTTTTCTAGCAGCTTGAAGAAGTTCCTTTGTTATGCGAAATTCAAGAACATATCCCGCTATGCTAATTGCTGCCTTTACAACCATCAAAGCAACTATGTTTTTTTCAGAGACAGATAGCCTATCCGTGGCCAACAATGCATTGTTTATATGGGTTTATATGGTATATATTTTTTAAATTTTACTAAGGTTTTCAAATTTCAGGACATTCAGGACAAATAGTAAAATTTCAGGACAATTCAGGACAACTTTTCAAATTTCAGGACATGTGGGAGGCCTGTGTACTTGAAGTATGAGAAGACATCATCGACCAATTCGGATTCTTCTGGCAGAACCGTTGTAGCTGCTAGACGGTTAGCATTTGCGACAGTGTGTAGTGAGCATCCACCTGTATCTAACAAGTGATCCAGTCCAGTCTTGCTCCGTAATGTCTTGATAACTCCTTTGTAAGCTCCTATAATAAATAAATACAAGTTATAACAATACTACAGAGTAAATGTTATTTAAATAAAAATTAACTTTGCAAGTTACAGTGACATACTTCTCATAGTGTTGCATTTATAAAACAAATCACCAATCCAATTTCTCAGCAACAGCCCATGCATCACGATGGTGTCATGGATGAGAGTCGTACATGAATCCGTTGTGAAGTTCGACCCAATCGTTACAAAATCCAGCATCTCCGTCCATATGACGTGTCCTTCACCAGCATTATATCTGATTACCACAATCATTTTCCCATCGGCCTCGTCAAATGTCACAGAATAGAATGTGTCCACCATGTCAATAGCTCTGGTCTAATGACAATAGGGGCCAATCGCGAAATTATTAAGATACATCTGTTTTTTCTGTCGGCCACATGAAAACTCCTTGGCTACCTCAGATGTGGGGAATATTGCTCGAAACAGGTCGGCTGCCTTATCCTCGCAGTTAAAACTCTTTGATGTTAATGCTGAATGCTATACCCATCGGATCTCTGCCTTCAGCACATTCTTCTTCTTATTCGAGTGCCCTGGGTTCTCCTTTCGTTGAAAGAAGACATCGAGATTCTGGGCAGACTGAGAAGCCTTCTTATTATTCTGAAAAAATAAATGATATTAATAATATATGTGCAAATGAAAAGAATATATAAATAGTTAAGACTATAATTCAATTATAACTAATTACACTTGATGCTTGTGAGTAGCCATATGTAGCCAGACAATTGTGATCCCAGACAGACCTACATTGAACGTCACATAGCACAATTTACAATGTGCCTGGGTTGACATATCGCCCGAAGAAGCCAATCTTGTCCACCACACAACTCTTTCCATTTCTCATTGAATACCGTATTTCGACTAGTACTCGCCTGAAAATGAAAATTACTGTGTGTAGTCAAGTATATAGGTCACTGAATGAAATTGCTTAAATATTTCAACCACAAAGCTTCAATCAATCGCTATTTATAAAAGTAGCTATCGTCGGTCTAGATTGATACAACCTAGTATAATCGCTAATGTTAAGTAATCTTATGAATAAACCAGTTCAATATAAAAAATACAATAGATATGAAATCTCAATATTTGAATTGTTGTACGAAATATAACTTCAAACACATGAGCAATAGAACAGAAAACAACATATTTATTATATAAGAAAATGAGAAATAAGTAAAACATATTATGAAAACTTTAATAAATGACAAGTATAGATCTGATAGTTTAATTGGTAGTAGCAGCCTTGGACCATATTAAAATAACATTAAAAAAAATAATGCTGAGTTTTAAAATAATAACGCATAACGCGGGAATATTTCAAAATAACACATACCGCACCAGCACTGTGCAGAGGTCGTTTAACAAAGATAGAACTATTACGATCTCGCAAGATGTAATCCAACTTCCAGAACCTGCTCTTAACCATATCAATTCTTCTACTAATCTCAAACTCACACCTACCAGCATTTGTGAAATAACTTCCTAGGATAAGAAGGTGTTCCTACAACTGTATAAATCACAACTTAGCGCTTCGATTCACCAGCAGCCTGGATAGCTCAGTGGGTAAGACACTCGCCCAACACGCTGACAGTCCAGGTTCGAGCCTAGCTACGACTGATCAGACCCCAAAAAATGTCGAAACCGGTCTCGTAGTGGCTTTGCTGGTGAATAAAAATTAAATGATTACTTTACAGTTGTAGGAACACCTTCTACTTGCTTCTCTGTATGACTGGCAATTTGATTAATTTCTGTATCTAAACTTTCTGTCATGTACTCTTCCATATATAATTATTACCTTTTTGTAAATTAAACTTTTGAAAAGTAAACGTAGTTTTGACTTCAGAAATCTGGTTTTGTACTAAAATTTATAATATTTAGCTAGATAATCTTTTTTGTTTAGTCACATGTTTCATGCCTATAAATGGGATAATTATCTTTATCTACTTTTCGTAAGAAATTATAATTTTTCCATCTCTGTAAATTAAGGATTAATCTTTAGTGAAATAATTTAGCCCTTTGAAAGCTTTATCATTATGTAAAAGAAAATGTTTTGATTTTCTATAGTATCTTATTTTTGTGTAAAATGATATATGCAAACATTTTATCTCTACCAGCCACAGTAATAATCAGGAAGGCAGATTTTAGGATGAAAACTTAAGTTAGTGTACTTATCTTTTTTATTTCGTATAAAATATTTAAAAAATAATTTTTATACACAACATATTTTATTTGTAATGAAATGTTTAAAGTTTAAAATTGTGTGTATAGATTAAGTTTTTGACTCAACCGGCTACGAAAACCGAATTAGTGGAACTTTTGAGGTCATTTTCCTAATATGGAGACAAACAATATTTTTATTATTGTACACACATTAGATATGTAAATAATAACTTCATATATATAATAAATATCATGTAAAAGATTTGAAATGTTAAATTTAAAACTATTAATATTAAATGTTATATCATATTCATCTTGTACCGTGCACAATGTAGCGGTGAACCCGGTCCGGACTTTTGTATTTTGAAGGTGTTTAGAAATGAAAAGATGTTTTAGTACACATTTAATTTTTAAGCTTAAAAATATTTGAATTTGATGAAAAGTAAATGTTAATATTTGTAAAGAAAAAACTAAACCAGTACTATCGCGGAAGATTCTATCAGCTTAGCACCCTACCCAGATTAGCCTTTGTAACCAATTATTCATACATCGCTATATCTTTTTCTACATTATACTTTATTATTTTTGTAACTATAGAGAATTTCATCGCCGGCTATGAATCTTACCATATTTTGTACATATTTTATTTCACGAGAGCAGCAAAGTGAAACTCTACTCCACCTAATTGTATTAAATAAAATCCTCAAGTTTTTTCAAACAAAACTCTATTTGTGCCACCTTAACCTCGATACAGCTGCTAGCGTCACAATCATGAGATGTTACAATCAAGCTAAAGAAAATTAACTAATGTATAGGAGAACAAATTAAGTTACGTATTAGATCTAAAAAACGGTGTCTAAATAAAATAGTTATGAAAACAAAACACCTAATGGGTAAAGAGGATTTTTTAATAAACAAAGGTTTATTTAACTTGTAACTGACGCACTGAAGATGAAGGGTTGCAATGTTCGGTATTCATATACTAGGTGAAGCAGATGTTGATATTGTGAAGACTCCTGTTAGGAACCTATGATTTTGATTGAAGAAGATACAGAGTTACTCAATGAGATACTAAAAAAGCTGTTCTATGATCCTAAAAACACCTGATTTTAATATTTTTAGAAACAGCTGATAGATTACATGATCCTAAAAACAGATGTTTCTATGATACAAAAAAATAACTGCAGATTTTAATATCCTAAAGTCAGGTGATTTTATGATACTAAAGACAGCTAATTTGATTACCCTACGTAAAATGATGATTGCATTTAGAAATCATAGATAAAAACAATATAGTAATTACATATAATAAAGAGATGATGGAATGGAGCATTACTACAGTTACAATTCACGTGACATGAAATTTATTACAATGATAACAATTAATAATAAACACATGATTCACCAAAAGTCAGGTGCAAGATGGTAGCTGATTTAATTAAGCTTGAGTTTAAATAGTTCTGTTTTATATACGTATTTTGTGGATTTTATTTTATTTGCCTATTACCTACATATTCAAATTCAGTAATTTTTATTTCTATTCATAGAAATAATTGACCTATGTCACAATCCAACCCTTATAAAAATAATATTTAACTTTGTTTATTAAGCAGGTAGTAAGGGAGTTTTGTTTTCATTAGTTTAATAAAGCGTAGGTACATGAAATTCGTTATCGATTTTTTTGTATTGATTAAAATGAGACTTATATTCTTGGTGAAAATGTATTATTTAATGATTAAAATCATTATTTTGTATCAACAACACATGTGATCATGATTTCAATTATAAGCCAACCATAAAATCAGATTTGATTTATCTGTATTCTATTTCTTTATCATTCAACAGACTAATATTAGGTAGATATAAACAGTGTACCTATAGGTATACGGATATCTTGATTGTATTTATGGTTTATTGTATGTAGCCAGCCAATATGAAACCCCCTTCGATATTTTGCCACCAAGTTAACTGAATAAAGGAACTATTACTCTTTCTTGTTGACTTCATACCTTTACAATATCCCTTAGCAACCATTGTTGGGGTTTGATTCTACATAGCTATAGGTCGTCTCTAGTTGAGAAATACATGCATTTTGTGTGATTCAGTTGGGTAATGAAACCTACGCCTAAAGTTTTGGTGAAAACTCCATAAAAATAATTTTCGCCATATAGTTGTGACAGTTATCAGGATTTTATTAGTTTTTTTATAGTGTTTATTCAAAGTTAGCTTTCGAAAGGTAAGTTGCATACAGTAGACGACGAGGGCATTACAAGATGTCAGACAGTTCAGTCCTATAGAAAAGGTTGTATAAAATAAGTTCTGTATAAAATCTGTATTAGGAGACAGCAGAAAATATCTTCGTAAAAAATTAAATGTCATGTAAAATTTTAAAGTTTAAATTAAGAACTTGAAATTTAAAAAAATGAATTGTATGTATAAATTTGTTACAATTTTGTTTTTTTAGTGAAGTATGGGAATGTTTTTTTTAAATCAAATCTATTGAAAAAAATCGTACTCAAAATGTTTCCGAATTACTTGGTACATAATGCTTAGATCTACCTATTCAATGCACGAAATAAAAGTATACGCAAGATGTAATACTTTGTAATAATGTAAACCACATAATTTTAAATTATATAATACTGCGACAATGTTTTGTCACTGGTGGCGGTGAATACCCTTCCACCCGACTAGACAGCTTAGGGGTGAATCTATAGTTCAAAAGTAATTCAAACTAATGAATGATTTGTGGTTTATTGTCAAAATAAAAAGCTAAGAGTTCAGCAAAATACGAGCATTTATTACTTAACTGTATAATTACTCTAATTCAAAAAATGATCTCGTACCGAACCGATTCTAGGGTGGAAGCTGACTATCAGAATTGTACAGCATAATATGGTAAATGTTTTAGTGATTTACGCTTTGGGGAGGAATAATCAGTTGTTAAAAAGCATTTGTTCTTTCAAGAAAATATACTAGGTGAGCTCACTCATACAAAAGTCAGATATCTATGGTAAAAAGTTTTTAAAGTTATGTTTTTTATGATGAATAAGCTTGTCTATGCACTTGATACCTATAATAAAGTATCAGGATTGGATAAAGAGTTGAGGCATGGTGGCCGAAAAAGTGACTTATCTCCTTGAAATGATAGCCCCAAAAGGAATACCAAGGAGATCTCATTTTAAACAGAATTTTTGAATGGTTTCACTTAGAAGTTTGTTAAGCTTTCTTAAAATACTAAAATCTTGACATAACATTCACCTTGTCTTTATGGCGTTTTTACTTCGTTTTACATAGCTAATATAAAATGGTATCAGACGTTTCTATGACAACAGTTACGGACTTACGGTTAAAAATTACAAAAATAAAAAAACAATAGATATAATAGCAAATAATACTAATGATAAACCAAATATTTTAAGAATAAATTGTTATTAAATAAGCGAACCTCATTTATCACGTGAAACAGTGTTGAGCAGAAGCACAACAAAGCGACAACATGAGTGCATAATATGCCAGCATTGGATCTCGCAGTCCAACTTTGCCCGACACCGGAGAAGATGCATACCAGAGCATCAGCAAAACTTCACTGCCCGAACCAGTAACAACAGCACTGAGCACCGGCAAGAGTACAAAGCGACCAGGAAACCATGTGAGCACTGTAGCAGAGTGCGATTCGCCAAAAACATGGCACGTCACCAGAAATTATGAGGAAACCATTGATGCCATGCCCAACAGAGCAAAAAGGCTTCAAGTCAAGTCATTTGTGAACATTGTGCGATTGACGAAATTAATAGTTTGAAAGATAAATGTTAGTTGAAGGGTACAACAACTGGAAATGATGAAACTGTTGAAAATAAAAAGTGCAACAGCTAATAATCATAAATAAAAAATGCATTAAAATTATTGAATATTTTAATTCATTAAAGCAACCAATAAAAATAACGACATCATTTTTCTATAAATTACACCTATGTTATGTTAGTTTTTTTAACGGTAGGTAGGTATTTAGTAACTATTTCTAATATCGTATTTGGTTCATTATTACATACATATTAAATTACTTTCATTCAGATATACTTATGGTAAAATAAAATATCTATAAAATATTTAGAAATTTAAAAATGCATACCTAGAATTAAATTCAAATCTAAAATATAATATGCTACATGAAGTAATACACAAAAAAGTCTTTGTTCCAAAATACAACTTATTAAAAACTCTGTCATAGATTATAATACATACATTACATACAATTACATTAAAAGACATTACATTACCTATACAAAACCATTACTACTTGAAATGTCCCCCATCACTATCTCAGCACTTTCTAACACGTTTAGGAGTCCCCGGGAGAATGACAATTGATTTCTTCATTTATATTTTGTTGAAAAGCTTCACAATTTGTAAGTGGACCAAACACTTTTTGTAAGTACGCTCAAAACTAATTATCCATTGGAGTCATATCAAGAGACCTTACTGGCCATTCAATAGGCCCCATTCGTTCTATCCACCGGTTTGGTAAATGGCTGTCCAAAAAAGCACTGGCCGCTACGCTGTTGGCACCATCTTATTGTAAGTACCAAGCCGTGTGTCCTGGTTCAGACAAAACAGGAATAACTTTCACATTTAGAATCTGGGATTACCTTTCTGCAGTCATCGTTTCTCCTACTAATACATCATATCAGTTTAAAATATTTACAGCTACCCAAACTGTGACAGAAAGAGTCTCTAATATCACGTTTAAATTTTCCCATGCCCAGAAAATGTTATGTTTATTAATTCTACCTGTCAGTTCAAAGTGTCACTTGTCGGAAAATACTAGTTTCCGTAATAAAGCTGGATCTGCATTTGACATTTGAATGATCTTTTCATAAAATTGTGAACGCCGGTCATCGTCTCAGCATAGAGGTTTTGACAGTAATGAAGCTTGAATGGATGATAATGCTCTTTCTTTAAGTTACATTATTTTATACAACATAAAACTTACGCAAATAGATGAATCCACATGTCTGAAGTTCTGAACACTATGAAAGTCATTTATACAACATAAAACTCATGAATGGTTGAAACGGAGAAACAATTTTTTTTAAATGGTTTCGGACATTTGGTTTCAACCATTCGTGAGTTTTATGTTGTATAAATGGCTATTTTATTATGTGTTCAGAAACGTGGATTCGTTTATTTTGTAAGTTTTACTTGTATAATTTAAATAATATAACTTTCTTGGAAATAGTATTAAATTTATTTTGTAACTGAATTTAATTCCGACGTTAAAATAGGAAATTGCAAGTTTGTTGTTCACTCAACGTTTTGCACGAGTATATTTATCATCAAAATGAATTTGATGCAATATCGATTTGAATCTCATCAATGATGGCCAAATATAGAATCAAAAAAGTTATATTCTTTTCCCCCTCTTAAAGCTCCAAACATCAACAGAATTCCAAAGAAAGAAGATAGTTTTTGTTCAGAAACATGCTACCAATGATTAGCTTGAGCCATTTTACACTTTGCCTGTTGATTTGTATGAATCACGTTTTTCTTCGGAATATCCCTTGTAAAATAATATCGCAAATTTGTTGCCATGTGGCGCAGGGCCATGATGGTCATTTCGGAGAATATTGGCAGCATTCTGCCATTCAATATTTCTATTCTACAGTCCAGTATAATTGTCCATTTTTTATAGATATTCCGGTAGCACATGGATTGTATCACCTTCGTCGACGCAGATTCATCAGGGGAAGATGAATTATGGAAACAGTTTCATCCTCATCTTCTAATTCTCTAATGCCGTCAATGACACCAATATCACCAGCATTATTATTTGCTTCAAACAGCTTAAATAGTATAGGCTGTCTCATAAAAAAGTTCGTTTTTTATTTACAAATTCGCTTTTATTTACAAACTTCAAAATTATTAC
>JAUYWI010067731.1:0-14813 GCA_034780595.1 Parotoplana pacifica
TGAGTTCACTAACCTATATTAACATTTGTGGACACAATATATTAAAACAGATACTGAGAATGTAAGAAACTACACCCCAATAACTTTTTTTAAATTTCCAGAGCAACAACCTGACGTATTTACAGGTACTTGACTCCTTGAATATTACACTTTAGTTAAATCGTTTTTTTAAGATCGGTAGGTAATACGTAGGAAATTGAAATAATAATACCTAAATACATTAATATGCATGTTTAATTAAGCATCAAATATTGTTTTACCTATTTTGCCCATTTTTTACTATATAATAATTTTTATAAAAATTTAATAATTTAGACCTAATGTATATTAAATTTCTTGCAGCTGCTAAATGTAAAAAAATTAGTAAATAAATCAATTCTATCCATTTTTGTTGCAGCAGAAACACTATCTTTTGTTTTACGTAAATGATGGATAAAATTTTATTTAAATAAATCATTGTTAATGCCCACTATTAGAATTATTTAACGGTAGTTATTTCCAATATTGTCATATTTTAATAATTAAGTCTAGGAAAGTACCTCTATAATAACTAATGTGTATTTCTAATACAAATAGGCCGCTAAATAAACATTAGTACATATCTTCCGATATTTCCTATGTTCACACTATAGCTATAACAGCGGTGTAGAACTCTGAAATTAAAAAAGGGGACATCAACACAATCATAACAATCTCATACTAAAACTAGGAATTTCTAATGCCTTGTTGTCTTTGGCAAAACAAAATATAATCTCATCGTCCCCTCTGGCAGTTCCTACAGTCACCCCTAAGAGATAATTAAAGTTAATTACATTTAGCATTAACAATATACTTCACTGTTAAAAAAATGTCTAGCAACCTAAAATTAAATAGCTTCTTTCTATGCAAATAAAAACCATAGAAATTTTTAGTTATTTTTTTTCTGCATCATGTAAGTAGGTACATATAAAATTATTTTGGATATAATTTTCATGGATTAGTGGGTTAAGATTAGCTACCAATACCTGTGTGTAGATACATATTATTTTCCATACACCCTTGGGTTGAAATTAGGTGGACAAAATGTTTTAACAATTAGGTGGATTTTTTTATTGACCTTATAATGTTCAACATCGATTAACTTCAAATCTTCTACGTAAAGGCCCACAGAATAGAGGAGTTTGAACACCTAATATGCATTTAGTAGGATAAGACACTTAACTTTCTCTGTCAATAAAAAACATTGATCTTAGTCCGTATAATGTGTAATAAGTGTGCTTAAGTATTTACGAGTAAAACTAAGCGTATTTTAAGAAATATATACATGTACATACATCTCAAAAATATTTAAAAAATTTAAATAATATTAATTTATGGCCAACTAATTAGATTTTTGATAAAATCACTAAACTTCTATGATACTACTTGTAAAAATATGGAAACAGTATCAAAATCTGGATTTCTGATTTCACATCTGGAGGATCCACATACGAGGTCTGTGTATTGTGATGGTCAGTAATGATAGTTAACGGCCAGAAATAATGGGAACTATCGATATTGTTTTAGCTCATTGGTGTCCAAAACGAACGGCAACAATAGTTTAAAAATTGCATGCTAAAAACGGTGCTTTTATCCGATTTATGAATAAAATGCTCATTTGGAAATAGCCACGACTATTTTACAGATATGGTAGGTTTTGCAATAAATTATGAATAATTATAACAAACATTTTTGGTAAGTAGTATCGGATACGAAAATTAAAAAAAGACATTTTGTTTCCTAATGCTAGATTCATGCTATCGGTTACGTATTTTTTAGCAATTCAGAATAATAAAGGGAAGCTTCCCAAAAGAAAAGGCGCTTACTGTCTAGTCAATTTCAAATTATTGCAAAAATGATCAATGATGGAACAGTTTAATCATAATAATTTATTAAGCTGCGCCTATTTATTGTATGATTTGATGATACAAATTATGAACGTCTACTATCCAATAAACAGATCACTTAGAGCCATTTTTTTGAATCATTAATCATCAGACACCTAGCAACCTTGGCAACTAAAAAGAACGGCATTTGTTACAAAATATTATAATCTATGTTGTCATGCATTAACAAAAAATAGATTGTTTAACCATATAGATTCAGTTTTAGACGTGAATAGTACCTATTAATTTTGATATTATGAATAATTTAAATTAGGATGTCATGATAAATGGCTAGGAAACATTCATTGACCTCATAAAATTGAAAGCGATTTGTCCTTAAAATACATAACAATAATGGTCTATTATACATTTACACCTCAGTGTGACAAGCTGTGGATGGGGAAGTTGAGAGGTACAAAGGTCCAAGCAAAACTGGTAGAAATTTTTAGAACTATATTAGATATAGAATATTATAACAAAAAAATAAGATATTTAAAAAATAGCTGTCTGTTTCTACCGGTGATTGCATTACAGGCAGCCTATCACAGCCAATATTAAGCTCCTTCAAACTATGACTCGAGGGAAGTGTGTGCATTTAAACCAGGGGTCCAGTAACATTATCAGGTCTAAAGAAACTGTTTTGGATATTCATTGTGGATTTCTGAGTCTTTTATTTTCTTTCTTGAGCCGGTCTATAACCACTGTGACACCTAAGAAACTTTGTCTGAAAGAGTTTTTTCTAGAAAGGTATTGATATTTTTAATGAAATTTGACAAAGTTTATAAAAATTTATAAAATCAATATAATACGAATACAAAGTCAATATTCAACTTTTTACTGATACGAAATGGCACACAAGTTATATAAAAGTATATTTAAAATAGCGACACAGATGACAATTGTACAAAATGAAACAAATCTAACTAGTTTCTAGTTAATAATACAAATTAGTATGTCATCATTTTGAACCACTTGCTCCATATGAACCACCATAGATACAGCTCTTTGTGCATACGTTGAGTATAAAGAGGCAGGTTACTCATTGATAAAATGAGTAATGTCATCAACTGATTGCAAATTTGTCTTAGTGACTCTAATTGGGGGGGGGAGCAGATGTGTCTTTCATATAATTTAACATATAGGGAGAGTAAGGAGGTTGGCGAAGTAATCTCATGTTGTTTTCTTCAATGAATGACACACGAGGGCGAGCGTTGTTTTGCCAGTAATGTAAATTTTCTGAGAGTATACAATTCCTTTGATTTTGAAAGTATGTAGGTCTCATAGAAACTGAATATATCTCTCGCTATCGAGATGACATTCTATTTCTATACTGGGCAGATTTATTTTGATGCTAGAGCATAAAACCACAAATATTCTTTAACCTTTTTTATAACTTGTCGGCTTCTTTTTATGGTATAGACCAGAGAGTAATAATTATACAGAGGTCCGACTCACCATTTTTTAAATGAAGCAGTTGAGAAAAGTATCAAATTGTGTGTAAATTAATTTGGGCAGGTATAAATGTGAAATATCTTGTAAACATTTTAAAGTGTAAAATAGTTAGGCCCAAAGAACTACATTTTCTCCTATCTCCGCAATGTTAAAAGGAGATACTCATAGATATCGTCCCTACCATCTCCAGAATGTAAACATAGATTTCAAAATTTACGAAATTCTATGAAATTTATAAAGAGTCGGATCTCTGTAATTACTCTGTGGTATAGACCATTTATGTATTATTTTAAGTAGGTATTGTTCCGATTATGCACTCCTGGGGTCACTGAGACAACATTTATGTTTTAGACGTGATGAAGTGATCAGGCTTTTAGTTCAGACTTTTTATTCATCGATTTTTAAAAACCAATTAGATTTTGAAAAATAATTCTTCTATTTAAAGGTATTTGTGAATGAAATTTAGCAGCTAAATTGGATTTTCAGAAAGACATTCAGCTTTTATAAAACCTATTAGCTGTAGGTATTGATAAATTGAAATAGAATAGATAGGGAAGATGAAATCGTTAAGATAAAACAATTTTTATAATACTGACAATTTTCTGAAAATCATTTTTTACGAATAAAGTTCTAACTATGGTACGTTTGTTACACTAAATTTATATTAATGAAACTAAATTATGGATACCTTTGAATACTAATTGCCGCCCATTCATACATAGATCATCTAGATCTGGCATATTTTTACAGGGAGTATCGATATTAATAGGCCTATAAAATAGGAGTTTAACATGATGAAGCCGATGATTTTATTTAATTTATTTAGTATATTGAACGATAACAGTAGGTAGGTGGGTATCAATAGATTGTGGAACCTAAAGCCAATGTCTCCTGTAA
The DNA here is from genome assembly GCA_034780595.1 of Parotoplana pacifica. Classification (NCBI taxonomy): domain Eukaryota; kingdom Metazoa; phylum Platyhelminthes; order Proseriata; family Otoplanidae; genus Parotoplana; species Parotoplana pacifica. Next base: position 4,254 of record JAUYWI010067731.1, read on the forward strand.
CCCCTTTTCTAAGAGAGATTAGGATGTAGACATTTCATTATCTATGCAGGTTGAAACATTTATTCATTGCCAACAATCCTACCGGGTATACCTAATCAAATAAGGAATTTAAAATGATTCCTATTAAATAGTAATAATAATTATATAATACCTTAAATATTTTTCTGCCATATTTTTTAGTTCCAAGAACTGGATGTTGATGGTATGTATATTCATATTAGGTATTTGATTGGTCAGTGTAAATGCCAAAACCTGTCATTATTGGGGACAAGGAAGGAAGCCTTAAATAAAATTAGGAAAATGATTGTCAATAATTAGAATGTTAGATGTATCTCTAATTTTGGATTTTGATTACTTTTTATCTGTTCATCTTAATGCTATTGCATATTTTCATATGCATAGATTGTATTCTCAAATATATCTCATTTTAGACATATTTTTTTCTGAGACAAAATTACCACCATTTTCTGTCCAAATTGTGATAAAATGGGAACAGACAAAATACTCTTACAAAAATTTTGACTTTTTGGACAGACGGTACATTTATTATCCTACTAGCATCATTTTACCTAAATGCACAAAAGTTTTTCTAATAAATATTTCAAAATAGTAAAATATACCTATATTGCACCAATAGTTCGTTTCAGTGTCCTGACATTCAAGTACAATGGTCATTTAAGATCGATTTTGTTATGCTAAAACCCTCTAGAGTCGTTCTACTTTCCGTATCTAATATTGATAATAGGTCCATCGTTGTTAAGTTCATACGCCTTCAACTTCATACCCCAAAAAACCTTAAATTCCGAAACAATAGTCTATTCTTTTCATTTCTTTCCCCCATCTATCTATCGAGCAAGTTGAACCATTTTCATATTTATAGTTCATAGCTAATTTGTGGAATGAATATTGGCACTATGTATGTTGTAGTAGCCCTATTGGCAAACCGGAACATGATGAAAGGTAAATTAGATAATTCTACAAGCACAGGATCTAGTGACTGCATTTCTAAAGGGATCATTAGATATTTCATTACATTGTAATATTGAGAACCAGTATGGAGGTTATATTTTAATATCTAAATCAAAACTAAATAAAAATAACAAAGGCAAGCAAGAACAACATCGTCTACTAGATTTTTTAGAGACTAACGTCAAAATTGAGGACATCATTAGGGGAGTAAAGTAAGGCATCTAACCGGGGTACTGGATACGGTTTCTGATCGTTGTGAAAGCCGCAGTTGGCTATTAAATAATCATAGTTGAATGAATAATCTTAGATAATCAACCCTCACTATCCCATACCTAATACACATCTCAATAAATAAAACCATTAATAACTTCACTATAATAAGTGGAGGAGATTGTACATTTTAATTTAGATTTTTATAATAGCACACATTACTAATGCATGACTAGCATTATTATTATTATTTTTGTTCTGTGCCAAACAATATAAGGAGAATTTCAGCTTTAACAACAGCTATTTAGTCTGTCGCAGCACGTAATCATCACACGTACATACAAACAAACGATAGCAGGTCGCCATTTTTTAAATTTGTGTTAAGTTCGAATATCTTCCTACATTTTCTACGCTTGATTTGACGCATATCTTTGAAGTGTTGCATTTTGTTACAGTACATGGCGAGACCTCTAATATACAGCAGGTAGGAAATGGAGCGAGTTCTTATTGTAGACTTCGGCATGTCAATTGTATAATACCTATCATATTGTTATATGCATATCTCACTGTGTTTCTTTTTTATACAAAAATATACATTCCATTAGAAATCCATATGTGGAAATAATGTCATTTTATACCATACTAAATAGCATCACATGCAATAGACAAAAATATATGCAATTACCTGAAATAAATGTATAGCTACATGTTATGTGAGCAACATTCAAAATTTTTTGCAAGAATAAAATCTGTAAAGATAATTTACAGTTTATTTGGTGGAAAGACTTAACATATAGTAACTTTGTTGATGCTGGAATGAATTTCTGTGTAGTCTATTTATTTTCAACCTGAGCCTTCTGCTAAATGCTTAATTCATTAGCCGACTGAAAGCAGGCTATTAATTCTGCGTTTGTTAAATGTGATATATAGAGCACCAAATAACAGTCAAATAGAACCAGAAATCACGCCAAACAGCTAGGGATAACCAGAAATTCATTTACTGCAAGTTAATGTGTTATAAATGTGTATATGGATCTAGCCAAGATTCTGTGCGAAGTTTAATTATTTTCAGTTGTTTAGGTATTTTAGTTCATATCTTTTGGCAAACAACATTTAAGCTTGCCTAGTGTGTGTCAAGAAATTTGCCCACACCTCACCAGCCGACTATTGTTTTGTTTGTTTGTCTAATCAACTTAATAGCAATTAATGTTGCAACAATTAGTGCTTATTTCCTGAATTAGAGGCCCCGTCTGCATTGTAAGTATTTGTCGGCCCGTAAGTTGCCTACGTCCTGCTTTAACCACCCCTGAAACATTATTATTCCTCTGGTCACGATCAAATATATACTCTTCAACAGAATATTAATTGTGATTTCTATTTTTATTGTTGTGGTCGATTTGTAAATCTAAATCTATAGTTAGGGGAGCCATAGACATCCTTCTGTTTGTCAACACCAACGTCCGCCCGGGGTACATCAGTGCTATATAACACCAACTAGCGGCAACAACCAACACAGCGCTGAGATTTATTCACCTGCTTCTGAGCACTTACCGGATCGGATTATGAAAAAGAACAACAAATAACAACAACATGCGTTAGGAAAAGTGATTCTAATCTTAAGTTTATCGTCGGCGTCTTTTTACCAAGGTGTTTTTTTTCTGGACGCTATCGCCGTCGGCGTCATAGTGGAAATACCTATAACCTGCCCACGCTAACAATAAGTTGTGACAATTTGAAATGTCACTCAATTTGTGTTTTAAGTTTTGCCTATGAACTCTATTTTGGGTAAATAATTGTTACAACACCCGTACTCTCCGATTATTACACTCGTGTTTTGGGAAATACTACTAACTCAACTATATCTACTACTGCTACTACTACTACTATTCTAATGCTGTCTACTTCTACTATAACTTCTACTCATACAATTTAAACTAACTTACTTACTTTTTTTTAATAAAAAGAAGAAGTTTATCCCGATTGATTTCCCTACTAAGGAATGGTGTAGAGCTTTATCCCCACCTGCTAAATAGGTTACCTGTGTTGAGTTACTGCATACCAAGGTTAGTTGTTTCCTATATTTTAATTAATGTAAGTCAGGACAAAACCCAATTCAACACTTTAAGTATACAATATAGAGTTTTTGATTATATTTTAAAATCTACTTGCATATATGTAGGTATTTACTTACTAGTTTACATCTTGGTGATTTAACCTATTTAGAAATTGATTAACCTGTCTAGGTGTCACTAGTTAGTCTCTCCTGGAAAATGACATTCAACTTAACATTATGCAACATCCCATGTAACACTAAAGTTATTTAAAAGAAATTGCTAATATTACCTATTAAATGTAGGTAATTATTGTTATTTATAAAGAACTTTCCATCTTTTCGTATTCTATCCGAAAGGAGAACTATTTAAACTTACTAGTGAGATTGCACAATATCCAGTGGCAGACATCACTGTGGGCCAAGCACGGCTGGTATCCGGTTCAATATTAATAGCGGAATCTATTCAACCATTTCCTCTAGATTTGTAAGTATCCATTTTGATAATAAATTATAGTTGAGCGACCGCTGTAAATTTATGGTTTTACAAAATTTTACTAAAATTATATTTAATAAAAAATATAAAAAGTTGTTTCAAATAGTGTACTACTTTTAAGTAGCATCCTTGAGTTTTACTTAAAAATTTGCGTTAATTTATTCTCAACAATATTAAGGCATGATTGGAATTTTCGTGTGTCATCAAAACAGAATGTTGTTTAGATAGTGTTAAATAGCTTTAGCTACATTTAGCAAGAAAAATTGTTTGGGTGTCGAAACGTTCTCAATATTTCAATAAACTAAACTCTCCAATTGTAACTTGACAAAATTGACCATAAAGTATCACAGAGCCAAGCATGGTTTGATCCCCAGTAGTCACTCGTAAACTTTCAATCTAAAGTCTTAATAATATGGCAAAATATAACATCAAATTATTACATCCTCGAACACCATAAATCTTCTCAAAGTGGACATTAACTTCGAAAAGAATTCCTATATAAAAAACTTTTATCAGGCATGTTCAACATAGTATATATTGTCTACCCTATGCCACGAATCGCTGCTTAAAATAATTTAGAAGTTTCTTAGGAAAGATAAATAATATCAATATGTACATATTACTATAATATGTATTGAGATCCAAAACCATTAATATATACTTTCTGGTCGCTCTTCTTTTAGTCGATATACAGCAGGGTTTGAAACAACGTAAACCGTTCTATACGTCATGTATTTGTCCAATTAAAGATAAAATGATTAATCAAATATCTGTAAAATTATTGATTATAAAATATAGGCAGTTAAACCATTTTGACCTTCTAAACTCTTTGTGTTTAATCAATCTCAGTTTGATGAACCTGTGTGCATTCCAGGAAGGTTGGGCAATCAATTTGTAGTTTGTGACAAATCATCCTGCAAAACTGCATTATTAAAAGAGTCGGTTAAAATGGCTATTTTATAGGAATGTCATAAAACAAAAAAACATATATGTAGGTATTATATAAAAATATAACTAATGAAAGAATATTGAAATAACAATAAATTAAGGATTAAGCCTCTGTTTTTTCAATTTGATCTAATTATTATTGGTAAAAATGGTTTCAAATACTAAATATATTACTTATTCTCAGAATTAAAACAATCTGAAAAAAACGAAATTAACTAAATCATTTTTATATTTTAGCCAAACCCATATGTAAAATTATTCCTGTTGAGATACAAGCAGATCAGATCGCTTTTCTACGATATACATAGCGGGGATTTTCAACTATTAAATGTAGAGTGCTGTCAAATATTTTCTGATCTGTAATTCATCTATAAAAGACATGACAGAAGAGTCGGCATAGTTTTTCATAAATTATGTCCTATGGAGAATAATATAGAGATGGAACGTGTGACACAAAGGCCAAACCTTTGGGGACAGTCGAGTCATTCCTCTAGAGTACAATTGACATGTTTAAGCCTTTAAACCAAACAGATATTACTATGAAACTGAGATCAATAGAACTCTTCATTTCCCAAAACCATACGGCCTACATAATATAGCTGACAAGACGATAATAATTATGTAGGATTTGGTGTTAGCGTTAGCTTTTGCACTGTCCATTTCTATACTGGAAATGAAATAGCTATTGGCGAATGGACTGGGTAGTTTTAATAGTTGGAGGGTGATATCATTATTATGTTTCGTTGCACATGGAAAACTTGACAAAGTCAGAGTAAAATTAAAATTAAGAAAGTCAAAATTGGACAAGCAATAAAACTAAAACATTGCGATTCAATTAAACCAACCGATAGCGACTATTAATGGGAGATTTTCATGTTCAGATGCTTCGTACAATTTTGCTATGATCTTGCTTTTTATTTATTTTATAAGCAAACAGTGCCTGTCTTACAATAACGACTACGATTCTACTATATATATTGACATGTTTCTTGACATGTCTTTCGTGCTTAGAGTTTCATTGAGAAGATAATCCGAAAAGAAGGAGAATAAATTCGACAAATGATTTAATTATTTTATTATGATACATAGTGCAACAATATTCTACCTGCATATTTTAACAATAGACATCAAGGTTGAAATATAATCAATTGGGAAGTACAGAAATTCGAATTCAATTGATTTCTATTAAAAAACATGAATTTCCAAATTTGTCTTTTTTAGACTGAGAAATAGCTAACAACTATTGCAGGATACCTTTATTCCTCTCTGTGGTTGATCGCGATGTGTACATATTATTAGATACTAACTACAGTTTCTAAATAAGAAATGAGATAACTTTGTTGCTTGTACCACCGTACCCTACCATCCATACGAAAGACCAGATTGTAGTGAAACCATACGGGGATTTACACTACACTAAATTATGTTTCTACATAGTCTCTGCATGCATGCTGCCATACCTAGAGATTTATTTATTTAGAAAGTTTGGGAATGAATGTCTTCAACCCATCATCTGTGATTTGTGAGAACAAGCAATATTTTCATGTTACCAGATCTCGCTACTATACAATTGTTCTACGTATTTCATTTTAATCCACAAATATGTACTATTGATATCAATTCACAACAGTTAACTATGTCTGTTTTTCCTCCTTTCCTGTAGTATTATTATTTTCCAATTTTGTCAAAGTATTAACTCGTTTTGCCTGCCATCAGTTCACACAATTTTCTGTTATTGTTGTAAAGCTTGGAAGTCAATTAGCTGCCACTTAACGGATTAGAAATAGCTGGCTTTTGTTTTTTTAACCATCTCATGAAGCAATACGTTCTGCTCTATACATGGTGGAAATTGTACCTATTAAGTGACTTCTGGTAAGCCACCAATCTGTTGTCTCACTAAATGGTATAGGATTAGCATTTCCTAAATGGTATTTGTGTCTGCATTCACAATGTTTTACTGTTCAGTCATTCACGTGTGAAAATATTGAGGTCCTTTGAAACGGAATTTAGCATAATCCTTGTATTTTTTTTAGAAAATAAAGTTCTTATATTTTGATAATGAACAAAATTTAAATTTAGAAAAAGAAATGCTACTTTAATTTATGATTTTTTTCAGTTACTAGCAACTTACTTATTTTTAATCAAGCTAAAACGTCTTGAGACTGAAAATGAATTTATTTGTCCATCCCTTTAGCTTGGCCAGCTAAATCTTTCCTAGAAGCCCAAGGTGGCCCAGTCATACGGATTCTCCGGTTTAACTTATCTGTTTTATTGTCAACTCTTCTTTATTATCGCCATTTTCTGTCAGGGATGATTCTTTAATGACATGTGACTGTGTGCTTGATCAAAATACTATAAATCTGCTTAAATATTTTCGTGAGGGTCGGTAGTTAATTAATTTAAAAGTTGAAAACAGTTAGAAAGTTTAGGTTAAAATAAATAATAGAATTATAATTTACTACACAAAAAAGATTTGTTTCAAACATAATTTTAACAATTTTAACAATTGCAAAATTGTTGGTTAAATTTGTTACAAAATATAAAATTTAATACTTTTGGAAATTTACCTCTTACAATATCTCTCCTTTATTCCTCTTACAATATCTATATATTTCAAAGCCGTCAATCAATGCATATTTTGAAAATAATGTCTAATGATAGATAAGTAGGTAGGTTGATGAAAAAAGATCTACCTGTTAAACAACCAACATTCACAAGTTTGCGATGAGGTTAGGTAACCAGACTTTTAGTTAATTTGATAATATGCGAAAAAGTGAAAAATGCTAAATTATTTCTAATTGCTACATTTTATTTGTCAATCATTTTCAAAGACAAACAATGTAACACATATTTTCTAAATTGATAGTGTTCACTATATTATACAATATTTTGGTTATTTGTGTAAGGAAAGTCGATTCTGTAAAAATGCCCTTGCAATTAATGATGTTCAAGAAAATATTGAGAAAACCAATACAAGCATTTTATAATAAAGTTGTAGATTTTTTACAATTTGGTTAATTTTATGTAGTCATTTTGTTTATTCTTATTAATGTATACCTACTTATGCATTCTTACTTTAACGTTTTTTGTACTAAAGGGACTGTCTCGGCGGGATAATGTATATCCCCTCTTAATTAATTCATACCAAATTTATAATGTTCAAGCAGCTTCAAAGTTTTTGCTTGTCAGAAAAGTGTCTTAGAAGTTTGTTACCTAATATCCAAAGAACATTCAATGAACAATTGATGCCTATAGTGGTTCATAATTATAGTTTTTTGAGCTTAAATTCTTTTTACAAGTATAGTATTCACACAGATTCGTCTAATTTAGTGCACACTATCCCTAACACAGTTCTGCCCACATTTTGTGATTAAAACAACAATCCATATTCACTTTTCAATTTCAAATATGAAGTTTTGAACCATTCTGTGTTGCACTCGAAATTAGTTTTTTGTCCATTAATGGGATCACATCATAAATGTTCACTTTAATATGGTCTTCTAACTTTTAATGATACTGCACAACAGATACAGCTTAGGTTTATGTGAGACAAACATTGAAAATAAAGTTTAGCAACATGTATGCACTTGATATATAGATATAATATACAACATAAACTAATTAATATAAGCTAGAGATATCTAAAATATTAACATTTAAAAGTACAAATTATAGTACCTATTGGTAAATATGTTCCACAGAAATTTCAACCTCCATTTTTTATTTTTAGGTATTCATTTGCCTTTAAAGAAAATTTGCTATGGATATCTATCTAAATCTATTTAGAAGCATCCGTTTGCAAATAAAAATATATTTATGTTGTAATGAATGTACCTCTGATTAGTATTACTGTTTTCAGTTGCCTATATACTGAATTGAAAATGTTTACTAAACATCAAGTGTGTCAATGACAAGTAAAATATTATTATTAAAGATAGTAGATGTTAAATTCGATTTAAAAATAATCTATATATTTCATATTCTTCATAATATTTTTAAATTTAGGTATAGTTTATTAATTTGTAAGTACTATTGTTGGCAATTTTTTATAGCAAATTTTTTCGAAAAAGATAGATTAAAAATACACGTGAAAGATAAATAAAATAGTATTTACTAATTAAACAATTAATATGTGCGGCAAAAAATGGCTGCCATTATAATTGGATATTTATATACATACTTTAATTAATTATACTACTTGAGTATTAAATATGTAAAAATTGGATTGAAAAATATCGAAAACTTATTAATTTTCTACTTCATAAATTGTTTCTACCTTGGTAAAAAAATATAAAAATGACAATGACATCTTTTATTAAAATATCTGTGATGAAAAATGTATCAATAATACAACAACTCGGTGAACCAATGGAGAAGGAACATTGCTTAAGGTTCTGCGTGACGTTGTAGTTGAAATTGATGTCACGCAAATTCGGTGTTTGGAGGACTGAAAGATATTTTTGATTAGTTGTTTAGCGGCGGTTTCTGCTGCGGCGTAGGCTAGAATTGTTTAATTTATTTCGGATATTAGCAGTTGGCATGCAAGCTTTGGCAGAAGTTAGTGGTTTTAAAGGTACATTAGAAATGGTTTAAAGATATTAAAAAAAAGATTTACATTCTTATTCCATATCTCAGGCTTTATGATTTCTTAAACAAAAATTCTTGTTTCTTTACTATGTAACTCAGTCAAAGTAAGCAGCTGGGAAGAAGCAGTTGCTTTGAATATTTTGTTGTAATTTTCTTTATTTACACATATTTAGGCAATGTTCATCTTTAATTTTTAATTAGATTTTTTCAGTAGCCTTATATACCATATACCTGCCTAACTTTTCTTCATTTATTTAGAAAAAGTACTTTTGAAGTCATATTACTTTGTATGGGGTGTTAGAATTTTGTGCATACATAACAGGGAACAAAAATTGTCATATAATTATGCTGTTAAACCTAAACAGTCAAAAATTTATTAAAGACATTGTTAAACCTTCTGAACAATTGGTTTGATAATTTGTTCTTTGTGTTTAAATTTTGTACATTTTTATGGGGATAATCTATTCCGGTAAGATGACTGATACTCAAAGTGTAATTGCATTTTAATGGATTGAAAATTCGGTTTTTTATAAATAATTTTTATTTATTTATTGCCTAACATATTAATTACTTAACTTGTAAATAGTAGGAATGGCATCCTTCATAACTTCCATATGATTTTTACCATTCCCCTGTAGTTTGTGGAAATGCAACATAGAATGTGCTTCCATAAGATATACCTTTATAAATGTGTTTCAACAGCGTGCATAATGCTTCTTTTACCAATTCTGAGAGCAAAGAGGTTTGTTTTATAAATTTAAGCCATCTAATTCAACAAATTCAATTGTTTTATGCAAAAAAATCAAATAAAAATTTATTTATGAGTAAAACAGAGTTTTCAATCTATTTTAAAATGGAAATTACACTTTAGGTGTAGGCTATTTACCGGAAAAATGATCCTTTCCATAAAAATGTACTAAATTTAAACACAAGAATAAATTATCAAATCAATTGTTCAGAAGGTTTATGAAATCTTTCAATAAACTGTCAATAAATTTTGTTTTTGACTTTAACAATTTTAACTAATAGTTTATGGCGATCATTTGTTCCCGTATGCATAAAAATAGACTGCATTTTAAAGCATCTCGCCGGTGCGAATCGTTTTCTTCCACTTCTTGCGATCCATTGCGTCCTCCTCTCGGACTCCCACCTGCTCCATGTCTTTACGGATGCAGTCTTCCCATTTCCTTTTGGGTCTTCCACGCCTCCTCTTCCTCACATTCATCTTTCTGACTCATCTACACACATAGTCCACCTCTCTCCTCACTACATGTCCTAGCCACCGGAGCCTCACCTCCCT